>PVJC01022855.1:0-26923 GCA_004026665.1 Murina feae
CACAGGGGGAGCTCTGCTCAGCCACAAGCCAGGCTGACGGCTGCCAGTACAGTGATGGTGGTGGGAGCCTCTCCTGCATCCTCAGCAGCGCTAAGGATGTCCCACTGCAGTTTAGGCCTGCTCCCTGCTGGCAAGTGGACATCCCCCAAGGGCCCCCAGGCTACCACAGGGATGTCTGATTGCCAGCTTAGGCCCGATCTCCCCAGGAAGGAGTCCCCGATTGTGAGAGGACACAGGCCAGGCTGAGGGGACCCCCCCCCAAGTGCACAAATTTTTGTGCACCGGGCCTCTAGTATTATCATAAAGAAAATTTGAATTCAGAAGACTTAATCTTCCCTAAACTTTACACATTAAAATGCCACATTGTTTTTTATAAATATCCCAGTAATGGCTGTCAGGCTCTCACTAGTTTTGACAATGGAAGAAAACATAGTTTGGGAACATTAATATCTCTCCCTCAGTAGGAATTTGGATTTGGTTGATGTAATATGTACAAAAATGACATCACAGTGGTTGACTTAAAATTGTTATGCTGTAGCATATTCCCTTTCCATGTAATTCCTTTGTCCCAAAATTTGACTTTCATTGAGGGTAGCTTTTTACTTACATGATTTTTCTCATTGAAATGAGAAGCTTCCCTAATTTGTCTTTTGTACATGTACCTAAGATGTTCTCTAATTCATTGACATATCTACCATCAATAAATGAGATATAAGTCCTGTTCCCTTGAACCTAGGCTGGGCTCAGTGACTCTTATAAACAACAAAATGTGTTAATTTTATGATATCTCTGATATGACTTCTGAGACCAGGTCATTAAAGACAGTGCTGCTGCTACCATGTTCAATGGGGCATTTATTTTTAGAGCCTTGAACTGTCATGTAAGAAGTCTGACTACCATGAGGTCAGCATGCTTTAAGGATGTCCAGGATACATGGAAGAGCTCTACTTCGGTGTTTAAGTCAACAGACATGGCTGTAGTCCTAGGTGACACCCAGCACAAGTAATGGGAGTGAAGATACCGCCAGATAATTCAATCCTCAGCCACTGACTTCCATCCACTGTCTCCCTTATTGATGGCCTAGGCATTTTGGGACACAGGCAAGCCATTATCAGTGAATCCTGTCTGCATTCCTGATCATAGAATCTATGAGCATGTTATTCTGTTTGTTTTAAGTGGCTGCTTTGGGGGAACAAAATTTGTCACATAGTAACAATACCTAGACAAAAGAATCATGTTAACACTTTATCTTGCTAGAGGAACTGGTGATAAAGCTCTTATTTTGTGCAATATTTTATTGCATATCCTGGTCAAGCTACAGACTCTATAGAAACACACACACATACAACAAACATACACACACACACACAAACACACCTAGAGGGAGAGACGAAAACATCAATGATGAAGGAAAATCATTGGCTGTGTCCCCTCTACTTGGAAATGAACCCGAAACCCAGGTATGTGCCCTGACCAGGAATCAAACCGTGACCTCTAGGTTCACAGGTTGATTCTCAACCACTGAGCCACGTCAGCTGGGCCTCTCCCTATCTTAATGTCAACTGATTAAATATCTTCATTCCCCTCTGCCATGTAACATGATATATTGACAGGTTCTGAGTATTAGGACGTGGGTATATTTGGAGGACCATTATTCTGCCTACCACAAAACAACTCAGCTCTTGTCCTTCAATATTCTCAGAAGCTGACTAGTGTCCTTTCTTCAAGAAACCCATTCTAATTCTTCAGTTTACACATACTATGATTAACCCTAATTCCAGTCACATGGAAACCATTATGAAAAAAAATTAAGGAGCAGGTGTGGGCTAGAAGGGGTCAATGGGGCGAGGGGAAAGGGGGCACTTGTAATACATGCAACAATAAAGATAAAATTTTTGTAAATGTATATATACAACAAAAATAGCAGCACCCCTAAGTCCTAATATTTAAAACCATTTTTAGCAATAGTAATAAATCTTACTGGGCAGACATGTTTTCTATACTTTTATAATACATGAATTTAAAATAAAATGCATGTATAACTTTAATCTTAAATTTATTTTCTTAATAATGAACAGTTAAAAGTAAATTATATGTTAAAGTACCAATTGTATCAAATATTTTATTGGCATATGATAACTAGCCTGAGGTATTATCTCATATCCCTCTGATAAGGAAAAATATCTATGTTCTGTTTTGGAGACAACACACTATAGGGTAAATAATATGCTGAGAATTGGCTGGCAGAAAATAAGTCATTTTTTATAATAATCCAAGCATTTTAATGGATAGCTATTTATCACGCTTTCCTATTATCACTTGGTATTTGAACCATAAAGGTAATTAACTAGGAAGAAGTGAACCGAATAATATGCCTACACCTGTCCACCCTTTATCAGCATAACTTTATGATGCATGGTGGTGGGAGAAATGCTTTAGCTGGGAGGCAAAAATAAAATATTAATGCTTTTAATACTGAATACCTTTATACCCCTGGAACAATGATTCAATAATGTGAGTCAGGCCTTGGGATTTAAAGGTGTTAGGGTCACAGCTGAATAACATAGTAGTTCCTTTGCCAGCCCAGAGCATTCTGACTCAACACTTCTGCCTGAAACTATTACTAAAATCCTTCATATGTTCAAATGATACCTAGCATTATTTAGCAGTATTGCCATGCCTGCTAGATATAAAGATTGACAGTTAAATTTTTAATTTTCAAGATATTGTCTGTGAGACTCAACATATTTCTAGAAGGCTAAAATATAGGTAATAAAAATTAACAACAATAAACTCTCAATGCAAACATCAGGCTTTTGTTAGTTTGTTTTTCTAATTTTAAGATGATAGAAAATCCATGGAATTATTATATTTTGAGATGCAACAAAATATCCTGAAAGCTTGTTTTGGGGGGTTTGTTTATTTGTTTGAGCATGGAGAACAAGGCATTGGGATAAAAACTTACAGGTGTTAGCCAAGGAGAGAAAGCAGAAACTAAAACCAAATTAAATTAACTAAGTTATTTAACTAAGACTCAAACAAATAAAAGGTTTACCAATCTAGAGTCAGGGATATTTGACATATGGTTTATGTCTAAAATTAAAGGTCAAATGTCACGGTATACATAGAGAAAAATGGAAGTCTAAAGCCACCTGTCAATCATGAGCACACACTGAGCACACCTGTGGAGCTTTATACTGGGATCTCATCTTTGGACTCTGTTTTTTGTAAGTCAGGGAGCGATTCAGGCAAAAGTATTTCTTGTGATTCCGATATATGGCCTGTATTGAGAATTTTTACACTGATCTATAATTTAGAATTTCAGAGTCCATGTCACAGAACGCAGAAGTGAATAGTCAGATATGTTAATCACCATTAACAGACATTGTAGGACTTAATTACACTCCCTGTGACTTTTCAGGTTATCTCTTCTTGCAAACAGCCAGTTGTGAGCATGGTAGTATTTTGGGGACTGGGTACACACACAATCAGAAGTGTCAGTAGTGAAGGAAGAACATCCTGAGGAGTCATTTTATAAAACATTATAAAGATGAAATTCACTATTTGTCACCATGAAGAAATATAAGTAATTTGGTAGATTAAAATTTTATCATTTTAAAACTTTTTTGGCTTTGTCCATATTTAGCATGTAAGAAAATGCTTGATATATCAAGAGTCAATATAGCAAAGCAACTATAGAAACAACTCCTATGAAAATTCTATCATTCAGAACTATGGGTGTGTGTGATATATATATCCACCCATCTGGTTGTTTACTCATACCTCTATAACAAATGATATATAACTACAATATGAATATGCACATAGTTGTAATATATAAATACTAGAGGCCTGATGCACAAAAATTTGTGCACTCGGGGGGTTCTTCAGCCCGACCTGTGCCCTCTTGCAGTCTGGGACCCCTCAGGGGATGTCCACCTGCTGCCTTAGGCCCACTCCCTGGGGGGAATGGGCCTAAGCTGGCAGTCAGACATCCCTCTGGAAGCCCAAGAGCCCTTGGAGAATGTCCACTTGCCAGCGGGGAGCAGGCCTAAGCTGCAGTCAGACATCCTTAGCGCTGCTGAGGAGGCAGGAGAGGCTCCCGCCACCACTGTTGTGCTGGAAGCTGGCAGCCTAGCTTGTGGCTGAGCAGAGCTCCCCCTGTAGGAGCGCACTGACCACCAGAGGGCAGCTCCTGAATTGAGCATCTGCCTCCTGGTGGTCAGTGTGTGTCATAGTGACCAGTCAATCCCAGTTGTTCTGCTGTTAGGGTCAATTTGCATATTACCCTTTTATTATATAGGTAAGGTGACTAGATTTAAAGCAGTACACCATTGACGGGGGGGGGGGAGGCCTTTTTTTTTTCTTTTATCTTTTTTTATTATTATTTAAAATATTACAAAGAGTAATAAGGACTTTTATAAAATGCCATGGGATGCAGGACAAACTGTTAAAAATCAGGACTGTCCCACCAAAAGTGGGACATCTGGTCACCTTAATATAGGATAACGTCCCATTCCAGGAATTTCTATAATGGTTCATTCTGTTTGTTACATAATGATGAATATATAAAAATTAAAATATGTGCTACACAAAGGACATATATAAATTAAGCAAAAAGAAAAACAATACTATAAGTGTTTCTGTTGTTATAAAGACTTGCCTTACTATGAAAAGTAGCTCTTAAAATCCAAAATTTGTAGAGTCAAATTATTGGTATCTTATTCACATTTAAAGTAATAACATACTTTTGAACAATCAAGTGGTTCTTAAAAAGACTTCCACTAGTTTACTTAAAATATTTAATTCGCACACATACCCCTTTACTCACACACATCTTCTTGTCAATACCCAACATTTACCAAAGCCGCTATGTTGTACACAGTAAGGATACTCCTTTGATGTTTGTCTGGAATTACAAAATATCTCTTTTGAAAGACTCCTTTAGTCTCTAGAAGTGTTTTCCTTTTTTAAACAAAAGCAGGGTGATTACTATGACAGCATGATGCAGTTAAAAGCTCAAAGTAATTGTCATTCTACTCAGCAAGCATATGTGTCCTTTGCTTTTATAATATTTTGTCCCTTCTAAGGTCACCCACAGTTCTGTTTTTTCTCAGGGACATGATTTTCTAATATACAAAGGAGATTTTATATATGCAGCTATTCAGCTATGTTTTTCATTGGTTAAATCCATATTCTGCATTTATTTACTTTTTGTGTATTTGGTTTTCTCTTATAATCACTGCTTTCTGGTCTGTTGTTATTTTGCATGCCGATTTTTAGGATTTTCCATCCACTATTATTATGTTGGGGTTTCTGATGTTTTAATACACTTAATTTATGAACAAATGTGTATATATTTTATCTTTGTTGATTTTTATCACCTCTCTCATAGCATTTCCTAATGCTAAGGGGAAAATGTGGCTTTGTCAGTATAATCAGTTTTGATGTTTAAACAAAAAAAACAATTTTAATTTAATTCTTCTTTAGTTTCAGTGGGACTACACATTTGTAAACATTTTGAAACTTTGCCCTATTATTGCCCTCCATTAAAATATGAAATTATTTAACACACTTAGCATACTTGCTCTACTTCCAACATTTTCTGACTTACATAAGAAGCAATGTAATATGTGGAAAAGCCTGCACCAGCCAGATTTAGATTAAATTCTTGCCTCTGATAATGAATAATTGTGTGAATAATGACAAATTTATTGACCTCTCTAAATTGGGGTAAACATGCCCAGCTCTCTGAGATCTTATTATGTTTAAATGAGAGAATCAATATAAAGAACTCAGTAACAGTAAAGCTTGATCATAATGCAATGAGTAAGGTCCAGACAAGTCAATCCACTTTGAAACCACATGATGGAGTAATTGTGAATTTAATAAAATAGTGACTAGTGGTACCCAGAACATCTAGTTTCTGGGAGATCCCAGATTTCTATTGCCAGATCCAAACCCACCCAATTCTACCTGCATGCTGATGTCGCCTGATGAGGTTTGTATATTTTGACTTATATATCCATGGGGTACTCTGAGTCCTATGAATAAGGTTGCCAGATAAAATACAGGATGCCTAGTTAAATTTAAATTCCAGTTAAAAAAGAGATGTGTTTTAGTATGAGTATATCCTCCACATACTGCATGGGAAGGAGACAGAGAAAGTGATAATGTGAAAAGGTCTTTGACTGATTTTATAACTGAGTTTCAACAATCAGGCATCAGATTCTTAGGGGTTGGTATCATCATTTCCAGGCCTAGACTGAAGGATGCTCCAACGTTGTTTCAATCCTAGAAGTATCAGAAGCTGAAGCAAACAGCAGGCCGGGCCTGACTTCTAAGGGAAACAGTGTTTCATTATAGAAGCCAGAGCTGAAGCAGAGGAGGCTTCATTAACTGCCTAGGCCCTGGCTTAAAGGAACAGTGTATCAATTATAGAAGATAAACAAACCCCAGGAACCTGCTTCCAGCCAGCCTTGCTGGGACATTGGGTCAATGGGAGCTGTGGGCAGACTAAAAGCCTGAAAGCACCCCTCAGCCCTTCACCCAGGCTGGCCAGGTACCCCAGTAGGGACCCAAAACCTGAAGGGACTGTGGGCAGCCTGAAAGCCTGCAGACAGCCATCAGCCCCTCACCCAGGCTGGCTACACCCCAATGGGGTGAGGGACGCCATTGGGGGGCTTGGCCAGCCTGCAAACAGCCATCAGCCCCTCACCCAAGCTGGCCAGGTACCCCAGTAGGGACCCAAAACCTGAAGGGACTGTGGGCAGCCTGAAAGTCTGAAAATGGCCCTCAGCCCGTCACCCAGGTTGGCCACACCCCGATGGGGTGAGGATCCACACTGGGGGGCTTGGCCAGCCTGCAAACAGCCATCAGCCCCTCACCCAGGCTGACCAGGCACACCAGCAGGTGGACATCCCCAAAGGAGTCCCAGACTGCGAGAGGGCACAGGTAGGACTGATGGACCTCCCAAGTGCACAAATTTTTGTGCACCGGGCCCCTAGTAGTTATATAAGACTAATGACATTGGTAGATCAGGGGTGTGGTAAGTATCAGACACTGTTGTTAATACAATCATTCATCCAGAAATAATGAAGTAACTACAATATCTCAAATTCAGATGTGATTTTCCTGATTACTCAAGTAAAACTGACCCTCTGCTTTGTGGTTCTTTTTACCACCTGGCATACATGCTTACATATTTAGTTGTTTCTATGTGTTGGGCCCCACTAGAGTGGGTCTGACCCATTTTAGGAACTGCTATTTTTTTCAATATTGATCAAATAGATTGACAATTGACTGGAGAAAAAAATAGAAAAGGACTTTACTCACATAAAAATTACTTATCTTCCTTCCTATAGTACTTAGTTTAATTGAGTTTTTCTTAATAAAATATAGAAATTCACCTCCTATCTGTGTGGAGACCATTCAAGATTCAGCCATAAGCCCCTGAATGGTCATTTTGGGGCGTGGTTAAAATGTGTGGCCTTTGAAGCTCACCTACTTGGATATGGGTCCAAGTTTGTCCCCATACTAGTGATTTGATCTTAATCAATGTATTTAAGCTTCTCCTCTTGCTTCAGTTTCCTAATCCTACCAGACCACTGTACCAATTTTTCGGTAATTTCCGAATCTGCCACTATACCGCTTTGCCTAGGTAATTTGCCTAGTACGTGAAAAAAATGTGTCACAAACTAAAAATAACCAACCAATCGTGGTCAAACCTCCTGGTTAGCAATTGCAAATGTCTGCCCCCATGTATTTGAATTGACTTTGTGTGGTTTAAGGGACAGTTAGGCTCAGGGCCTCAGGTTTGGTAGGGCTAATTTACAAATAAAAAAGAAGGGGTAATAATCCTAGATGATATGATTAAATGAGTTAGTTAATGCATGGAAATTACTCAGGACACATTAACTCCCAGATGCTGGTCCTGGCCAGTAGAAGAAATCATTATTAACTCTGGCTAATGTAGCTTCAGAGATGTAGCTTTGAATTGAATAAAACCAGGAAATAAACTCGTCTACTCTGGAGCAGGTGCAAAGGACTTAATTCAGTTCAAAGGAATAAAGCTTTTGTTCCAGGGGTAGGAAAGAATCTCTTTCTGAGCTATCTTAGCCTTGTGGACCCATATCAATTAGATATATTTCTTCAAAGGTTCAACTTAGAGTCATAGTGAAAGAGGAAAAAAAAGTTGGAGGCAAAGAAATATAGATTTGAGTTCCATCCTGAGTTAATAAGTGCATGAAAATATATCCTAAGTTTTCTAGGTCTTTTCCCTCACCTATCTAGTGTGTTAGACTACACAGCATCCAGAAATATCACATGATTCTATAGCATCTGGGACATCAGAGAATGAAAGACACAAACAACATGCTATTTGGCAAACACACACACAAAATAATTTTAAAAGGCTTCGATACTTTTGTTTGCTTTGTGTGGAAGACAGAGCTATAAGGACTAAAGCATTTCTCAGCTGCTGGCATTGCTTCCAACGGTGGTGCTTTCTTCATAACCTGCCTTTAGTGTATGTGTCCAACACAGGTAAGGATGTTATCACAAGCATCATTTCTCATCTATAACCAAGAAACATGAAATGTTCTATAATATCAGACCCACCAAGAGAAGAGTAACTTCACTCTAGGCTAAATGAATTGTCTAGATAATTCAAATTTACCCTTTAATCACCAAAGTCTTAATTAAAAAATAAATCTAAGAAGCATTTTAATAATACTATGATGATTTCAAATATCTATCAAAATTCATTGTGAACTATTTACAGAAAATGAAGATAAAAGGATGTGCATCACCCAACCAGTGTGACTCAGTGGTTGAGCATCGACCCATGAACCAAGAGGTCACTGGTTCGATTCCTGGTCAGGGCACGAGCCTGGGTTGTGGGCTCAGTAGAGGGCATGCAGGAGGCAGCTAATCAATATTTCTCTTTCATTGATGTGTATATCTCCCTATAACCCTCCCTTCCTCTCTCTCTAAAATCAATAAAAACATATTTTTAAGAAGTATGTACATTGATGAATTTTACCATTGTTAAAAGGCAGTGATAACCTGAGGGGGAGTTAGAATCTGTGTGACTCCTTATCCTCACCTGAAATGGACCCACATTGCTCTTCTACATTGTCTTTTTCCTCAAAATATTATAATTGGTTTTTGATACTCAGACACTTCCAGTATTTATGACAATCAACATGTGCCAATTTTTGAGTGGCAGCTTCACACTTTCCTAAGCTTCCATAGTAAAACAATCTGAAAACCAAACATCATAAAAATATTTGAAGAAAGAGGCAAGAACATATAAGAGGATTTTCTTTATGTTAAGGATATTAAAAGTATGACATTGATTTCAAATGCTCAGAAGCGTTAAAAATATTTTCATATTTCTAAGCTATATTCTGGAAATATGAGTCTCTTGGAAAAATAAGCCTGGCATGAGTTAGTATAATGTGCTAATGTCACTAGGTATTTATTTCCTTTTGATTCAGTGATAAAATGGAATAAGAGCTTACTGGTTCATATGCTGTAACACTTAAACATAGGATTACCTAAACATGAAGATGGAGAGCAGATATCTTTTCTTTTAAGCAAAGGGTCACAAAATCACTTAAGAGCACCAGACATTACAAATGAAAAAATGGTGAATTTAAGAGCATTGAAACTAAGTGCCAAAACCAATTTCCACTCCTGTAACTTCAACATCTATGGATTTCACTGACTAGGATGTGTGAAAATGATCCTATAGGCATGTTCTTGAGATCCTAATGGATGGTGCAGAGTATATCTCTATATCTCTAGCTCTATGTATATCATCTATAGCTATACCTATCTATACATCTATATGTATCTCCAAATAATGTGACAATCTATAGCATTAATTTATTTATATTTTTAAAGAACCAGACATAAAAATTATGCAAATAAACAATAGATTGAGTATAAAAGTTTTACTTATTTTTAAATCAATTTTTAGAGAGAGAGGAAGGGAGAAAGAGAGAGACATTGATGTGAGAGTGACACATCCATTGGCTGCCTCTTGCACACCCCCAATCAATTGAGCCACACTGGCCAGGACTCACTTATTGTTTTTGCAAGAAGAAATTTAGTGTCATTTTGTGCTCATTTCCTTACATCTATCATCCCATCTCATTTTTTATAGCTTCCTGAAGGAAAACAAAAAGGACACCTTTATTTTCTAGTACTTGTGAAATGCTATGGAAATAATATAATTTCAAAATATCATTATGCTATGGTAATTATATGAGATCACTGCACTAATCTCTTTAATTAATTATTATATTAAAAAATCCAATCCACTATCATTTTTAGAAATTATTTTCAAATTCCAGACCATTTTAATATGCAGCCTATCAGAAATATTATCTGTATTATTATAACCATCTGAACATATTTAATATCCCCAAATTTAAAAACAATTTTAGTTAATGTGTATTTTTCACTTTTGGTAAGATGATATGATTGTAAGACAATTCTAAAAACCTTTGTTTTATGGCCCTAGCTGGATTGGCTCAGTGGATGGAGCATTGGCCTGCAGACCAAAAGGTCCTGGGTTCGATTCCAGTCAAGGGTATGTACCTTGGTTGCAGGCTCCTCCCCAGCCCAGGTCCTGGTCAGGGCACTAGAGGGAGGCAACCAATCCAGGTGTTTCTGTCACTTAGTTATTTCTCTCTGTCTTTCCCTCTCTCTTCCACTCTTTCTAAAAATCAATGGAAAAATATCCCCGGGTAAGGATTAAATAATAATAATAATGAAAACTTCTGTTTTCTGTATTAACAGTTTTCTTGAAACTTTGTGTTTAACCTGGAAATCTATTGTCTTTAAGAGTCTGCCTTCATGGAGAAGAAAATCGTTAGTTGTTCCAGAAATTTAGTCAATGATTTCTAAACATCCTACCTGTGACCCAAATATATTTCATTCCATTTTAAACCAATGAGGGAGAACTGTCCTATCTATGAAAATTGTACTCTGATATACCCAAGTCTCTAGGAAATAATTGAAAAGAAAACTTTTAAAATGTAAAAAAGCAAAGGATATTAAAATATGAATACTTCTATACCAAAAACAAAGTTGAAATATGCAGAATAAATGTAACATTGTAACAGACTCTCCTACTTCCTTTTGAAATTATGGCACTTTGATTAATGACTCTTCTTCATTAATATATACCATGATATTTTCTTAAAATATCAGGGATTATTACATTTCATTAACATTGAGAATTGAAGAGTTGTAATAACTTGCCTCAAAATAACTTATTTTGTTTCTGTCATAGACAGTTTTATTGCAGTATTTCTTTGCATTTCTCTTATTTGATTCTTAGATTTTTAATAACTACATTTATAATTCTGGCTTTTAATTGCACAGTAACTGTAGAAGACTATACATAAGAATAGCAGTTAAATTTGTTGAATGCTTACTGTATAATTTGGGAACAATTTCAAGTGTTTTACAAGTATTAATTCATTTAGTCAATGTGACAACCCTATGTCCTTTTTTTTTTATTTCATTGCTTAAAGTATTACAACAAGTGATAGATAAGTATTACAACAGATGATAGATAGATCTCCATTTTTTCCCCTTGCCCTTCCCCCCCTCCTCCCTAACCCCCAGTTTCCCGTGTCCACTGATTATGCTCCTATGCATGCATGCAAGTCTTTCAGTTGGTGATTAGATAAAGGAGCTGTGCAACAGGAGGTGAGGGTGAGGGCAAGACTGGAGGGATAAGGGGGCACTGGGGGGATAAAGACACATTTGTAATACCTTAATCAATAAAAAAAATTTTAAAAAGATGTGGTACACATATACAGTGGAATACTACTCAGTGATAAGAAAGGATGAACTACTACCATTTTGCAACAACATTGATGGATCTTGAAAGTATCATGCTAAGAAAAATAAGTCAGATAGAAAAAGTCAAAAACCATATTATTTCACTGATATGAGGTATATAAAACTAAAAACAACAAATGAACAAACAAGAAAAACAAACTCATAGACAGACAACAGTATAAATTACATAGGTACTAAACTTATGAAGCTTGATTCCAGAGAGGATTTTATGATTTTGACCCCAAAGGCAAGGGAGGTAAAGGCAAAAATAAATAAATAGGACTATATCAAACTAAAAAGCTTCTGCACAGCAAAAGAAACTACCAACAAAACCAAAAAGGAAAACAAACAAATGGGAGAAGATATTTGCAAACAACAGCTCCAACAAGGGGTTAATATCCAAAATATATATAGAACTCCAACAACTCAACACCAAACTCACAATCCGATTATAAAATGGGCAGAGGACCTGAACAGATGTTCTCCCAAGAAGACATATGAAAAGATGCTCAATTTAACTAGCTATTAGGGAAATGAAAATCAAAACTGCAATGAGATACCAACTAACACCTGTTATAGTCGTCCCTTAAACAGACTCTCCTACTTCCTTTTGAAAATATGGCACTTTGATTAATAACTCTTCTTGATTAACTAATAGATACCATGATATTTGCTTAAAATATCAGGGATTATCACATTTCCTTTCCCAGTCTCAATAGATGAAGTTTATGTTATCACTTACACAATTAAATTGGGTTTTATTTTAGAGTCTTTGGAAGTTTCACAAGTTCAAAGGATCTCTATGTCTTGTCACACATGAATATATGGAATTGCCATGAATATTTGGTATTTGTTCTCTTCTATAAGAAATCCATACCAGGTTATGACATCTACTATCAGTTCACAGAGCAGGAACTATAGCCATTCTTTAACCCATAATTTCTTCTAATGGATAGGAAAGTATAACTATTTTAAATTAATTCCATGGTCTTCTTTTTTGAGGGAATACAAGGTTTTAATTTAACATATTTTCAATAATTATTAATCTTGTTACAAACTTTCTCTGTTTATATCATTAATGAAGTAGATGATTGTCTTAATCTGTCTCCATGTATCTGTATATGTAGAAAGAAATTCTAAGAGAGAGAATTACAAGGTAGACTTAGCTGTATTTGTTGTTCAAAATACAAAGCCTATATTTGCCATAATGATAGGGAACAGAACATGTCATCTCAGAATGTACCAAGAAGACAATTGAGGCCCAGCAGATTCAGGCATAGCTTCTTACCCCCCCTAAAACTGCCTAAAAGAAATTAGATAAGGGTCCTGTACTAGGAAGAGAGTTACCCTCAGAGATAACGTTTTATATCATGGCAAAGATCTGTTTACAAAACATTTGCTTTTCTCATCTTCCTGTGAATTGTCTTCTTTCCCTTTGAATCCCCAGACCCTTACCCCCTTCACCTTAGATCAGGATGGTTGTATAAATCTCAGCTACCTGACTGCTAGGGAGTTTCATTGATTTATAGGGCTCCCATATGTATGAAACATGTTAAGCTGTCTTATGTCAATTTAATTATTAGACCAGCAAAAGAACCTAGAAGGGAAGAAGGAGAAAGTTTTTTACCCCACCATATGCAACTTGATAGCAGCTATGGTTTTTTATGATATAGGGTTATATCCCTAGTAGATTTAGACATCTTGAAGTTTTAAGAGACATGTAACTGTCTTATCACATTGCTGGAATGTTAACATGATTCACAACTGTCTCAAGCCATAATTTATTCTAACCTAGCTGTGTCTGACATTTCAGACTGATAGGTGAGAATTATGCATTCTATTGAGTTTAGTTCCCAAAGATATTTAAGTTTCAAGAATAAAATTCATTATGTTTACAGGACCAAAACTTTAATGATGTGAACATTTTTCTGCATAGGTTTAAGTCAAGCATGTCAAACTCATGGCTGGTGGGCCACGTGCCTCATTTAAGTCTTTATAAGATTTACCTCTAATCCTAAAATTATTTATGCAAAGAATCAGATGTTATTCTCATTCATGTAACTTTTAAACATAATGGAAGTAATAGTAATATTGATACTAGTAAGTTACACATGTAGATCACTTGCTTTGCTAACACATTACATTATTGATATTACTTAACCCATAAAATAACCTATGAAGATATATTATGATGATCCTCAATTTATTTAAAAATAATAAGATCAATACTTGAAGTCCAGAGAGATGAAAGAATTTGTTCAGGACACAAAGTCAGTGGCTATTTCAATATTCCATTCAATTTTTTTCCAATTCTGATTTAAGCTCTCAGAAAAGTTTCATTACTTAAAGTATATTCTCATTTAGGAGTTTGGAGAATGTAAACAGAATAAAAGATATTGATGCAATCTGTTTTTAATTTTAATTCAATTATATTAATGCTAATAGGCAATATTTACATCAGCTAATTAATAAAGGCTTATGGTACCCTGGTAAACTGCCTGTGTAAGCCTTAGAATATGAAGATGAATACGATGAAGCATTGACTTCACAGGAATTCAATCTGAAATACATTAATTACTTTCAATTATATAAATCACTAAACACTCTTTAAATTATTTAAACACTAAAGTGTAAACACTATGTAAATGGAAGTAAGAATTTAAAAATATTTATTAGTAGAACATTCTGGTTTGGCTATTAACATATAAATCCAGAAAAGCATACTCCATTACAGAAAGTTAAACTAAAAGACAAAAAAAGTAAAGGACTTCTGTGAAAATTTTTAATAGTAAAAAATATGGTAGAACTTTTACAGAAAATTGCAATTATTAGAAAGCAATGTTGATAATTACGGAAGATGCAACTGTAAACTTAATTCCAAGCAACAAAAACTAGTTGGTGATGTGCACATAGAAGGAATCACGGAGGAATGTAACATGAGGTTTTGAGACTGATAAAAGTAAGGTGAAACTGAGCACATTTAGGTATGGTCAAACTATAGGAACACTTCAAAAATTCAGAGAAAATATTGGAATGGCTGGAAATTGTTGCAAAAGAAAGATCTGAAATGAATGAGAAGCTGAGAAGAACCAAGATGGTGGCATAGGTAAATGCTGGTACTCATCACCTTTCACAACCACATCAAAATTACAACTAAAATACAGAACAAATATCATTCAGAACTGCCTGAACTGTGGCTGAATGGAAGTCCTACAACTAGAGAAATAAAGAAAGCACACAGAGACTAGTAGGAGGGGCAGAGGTGCCGAACTGGCTGGTCTGACATCTATACTACTATGTGGCATGTTTTTGTGTTTTTTTTTTTTTAATCAGGAGGAATATATTCACTGCAGAGGCTTCCCATGAGGAACAAGGGGTCCCAGTTCCATACCAGACCCCCAGCTCAGGGTTCTAGTGCCAGGAAAAGAAGTCTCCATAACTTTGTGCTATAAAAATCAGCAGGGATTGTGGCTGAGTGACACTGAGGCTGCCAAAGTCCCAGGTAATTTCTTTTAAAGGGCCGTTACATGAACTTACTAGTACATGGACTTTAACCCTCTGGGCTTCAGCACTGGGTGACAGCTGACAGGAGTGTTCCAAGGGTCATTATTCCTGTGCTAGCACCTCCTCTGTCACAGAGCTGACTGGCAGCCATATCTGAGTTTCCATCAGCCTGGCTCTTACTGTTCACTCTTCCCTGGTGATTCCCCACCCAATTTGCAGCCCCATCCAAGTTGTTTGCAGCAGTTTTTCCATATGAATGGCCTGTCACATTTCAGGCCCCAGACTTTTCTAAAGTCTCTCAAACAAGCAGCAGTGGGCATCATTGTGTCTCCCAAACCTATCAATAAGAGGCCCAAGACCTAGCACTAGCACCAGTCTGCCTTGCTCTACAGCATGACCTGGCCTGGGCACTTCCAAGTCCAATACAAGTAGCAGCCATCTTCAGATTGCTCTGTAGCTCCTTTAGTGTTTAACATAGATAGTTTAAGCACTAAAGTCATCATCATAAACAATACGCTAATTATACCAGATATCCTTCTGAACAACCTTTCGGACAAAGCTAGGGCTGCAAAGGCGAAGGCAGCTGCCATAGTTGTGAAAGCAAAGGCAAGCCACCGTGGCTCCAAAGGCCAAGCCCCTTGAACAAATTTTGTGCATTAGGCCTCTAGTTTAAAAAAAAATAATTGAAAAATTCTCTCAGCTACATATATTAAAAAGTTTTGAAATAACTAAAGGATTATCAACACCAAAAATAATTGTTTTTCATAAAAATGCACGATTAGCAGTTATTGTTAGCTTTTCCTTGCTGTTACATTATCATCTTCTTCTGTTTAATAGGTTTATTTCTCACTTATTATCAGAGTGAGGGTGCAGCTTCTTTTTAAGACTCTATGGAATGGGCAGACCATACCTTTTTTTATCTTCTGATCCTGATCAAGCAACCGAGAAAAAGCTCAGATTTGTCATTCTTCTGCAATTACCCTTACCTCAAAAACTTTTTTCATCTTTTGGTCTTACCCTTTTCACTTTATTTTGAAGTTGAAATTTTTTTTTTTTTGCCAGCTCAGAGATGCATATTTTCATTTATATTTTTAAGCTATCCATAGCTGTTTAAGGTATCTAAGCCATCATATCACTAGAGACTGAAGGCCTTAGGAAGAATTTTTTTAAGTCCTTGTGTTTGTGAGAATGAGGGTAGACATATTTAAAATTTCAAATGTAATTTCTTCAAAGGATCTCCAACAGCCTTTTATTTCAACTTTAAAATGTTACATTTACAAATTATAATTTCTCAAAGGAACTATTTATTATAAAATATTTGCTTGAGCTAGTCCAGGACTGAGTGAGGTAATACATTTGTGAATACTTCAGGAAACAGATCTCCTGTTCAACTCTACTTGGAGCGTGAATACTCTTTCTGATTCCAGGGAGAGTCAGAAAAATGAAAGACACATTTATGCAAGTTAGCACTCAGAAGGAGAAAATTGATAATCTAAGAACAGCACCACAGGAACTACTGGAATTGCCATATATAGCCTTCCTTGACAAAACTGAAAATCAACCATGTGGACTGTGGAGATTGTAATATTATTTTGTTGACTGACACATACTCTGAATTTAGAAGGCTTTTGTAGATATCTCCAATCTTTTGTGATTAAGGTCACCTTATTGCTAACCCCTTCTACTACAGATCAAGTAATAAGGACTTAGTGTAAACTTTATGCTAGAATGATAGGAGGATGATACTTTGTTCTAGTTAGTATCGGATGATACAAAATATATCTCACCACCAACTCCTATTAATTAGAATGCCTATTTCACCCTACAAAATTTTAAGCTCATCTATTACATTCTCAGTGCAACTGAATTTGCACTGCTGAAAGAATTTGGGGGGACACGGACTGCCCATGTCCCAGAGATCAGTCCTAATGGAGAGATAGTTGCTCCTGAAATCTACCTGCTCCATGATTAATAAAACTGGTTGGCAACAAAAAAGAAAGTGCCAGAGATTTCTATGCCTCATAAAAAGTTCTCATTAAATCAAGCTTCATATAAAATTGATTTTGACAAAAAAAGTGTTCTTTGCAGATATCCTGGCACTTTCTGACGGGAGAATATCACAATCATGAAAGCACATATATATTCATTCTCACATGTCACTAGCTTCCTTTCCTGTTAAAGGTAGATAGACATTTAAGTCCAACGCCAATTTTCCTGAGAATAGATCAGTTCCATTACTCTATAAAGGGAAAAACTCAAATCAGGGCCTTCTTTTTAAATTTAGGCCACACAAGAATGTGTGAAAGGCTTCTCAAGTTCCTCACAAAAATATCATAAATAATATACTTAAAAATAAAATATTTGAAAAGTTCTCTCAGCTACATACATAAAGAACTTTTGAAGTAACTAAGATTATCAGCACCAAAAATATAAATTTTTCATGAAAAGGAACTGTATATAACACATACTCAGTAAAAGTTGCTTAATTTGCTAAAAAAAAATGAACGCATTTTAAATTACCCAGATCCATATTAGTAAACCTGTATAATCAGCAACACATAAGGCTGGACTGGGACATCCTTTTTCCCTATATCTCAATTTCTCCATCTGTATCACTATGTGTTCAAATATTTATACGACTTTTTCAACTAGAATATTTCCTCATTCTGTGATTTTACGTTCTTTTTCATGTGTTGTCAAGGCAATGAGTGATCTCTCTGCTGCATAATTTAGATGATTACGTAACCTTTGGTTAAATATAATTCAGCAACACCCAAATAAACCTTGGTGTTCCCAAAGGGGAACAAGACTCAATATCAAAAATCTTTGTTTAATTAAATGTTCTGACAAAAGAAATAAATCACACAAAAAAACAGTTAATTTAAAGACTTTTTCTTTGTTGTTACTGACTTTTACTTTTTCTGGAGTTGGAAAATATTCTATCTAAACTTTTATAGTCATATTCCCATATCACAGAGTAAGCCTTTGGTTCATATTTGTGAAGTTAATATAGAAATGTAAATAAAGCCCGTTTTTCTTAATTTTAGGGTTTGGTGCAAAGAAAAGGGGGGAAATCAATAAAGAAATATTTCAAAAGATGAAAATTTGTAGAAAAAAATGTTTCTGTTTAATCTATGAAGATGTTGTAAGAGAGAATAAATAAAAATATATACTATAGAAATATTTGTTCATGGATGGTTCACTCATTCAAAAATAAGTTTTGCCTCCTGGCATTTGTCTTTGCCCTTATATACACTGTGTGTAGGTGTTTGTGTGTATTAAATCTAGATCAGTATAATATAGATGTGTGTACTTATTTGGGCATTTAAAACTATGTTACTGTTCTCTGATTCTACATGCTCCATTACTTATATTTTTAATACTTTGAATTTTCTGATTTTCCTTTTTTTTTCTGATAGAAAATGTCCATGCCAGAAGGGAGAGATATATCTAAAAAACTCCAGCTCAAGTAATAAACTCTTCTACAAAGCCTATGTGCATTTTCTTAAATAATCATCATGTCCGTCTGGTGTAATCATAATTAATCATCTATTCTGGTAAGCACCATTTTTGTTTATGTTTTTGTTTTCATGAATTGCTGTCATTTTTAATGGTATAAATCAGGTTTTATTTCTCTTTGCATGGCTGTGGAGTGAGGGACAGAGGCAGGCTGATTTGAGAGGAGAAATCAAGCATTGACCTCCCTTTGCTAAGTAGTTACTTCCTGAATGGGAGCCTTGACTCCTTAACCTTAAAAGGATAAGGTCTTCATTACCTGTAACCACAGCCCTGTTTCAGGAGTAGGCTCTGATTGTGAAAATTATTTTCTGATTACATGATACCAATCACAGACAATAATTGACACAATGGGACAATTGAAGCCACATATATATATTTCTGAGAATTGAGAAAAACATCAGTGCAAACAGCCCACTGTGTGTGCAGGGAATTTTAGCCTCCTAGCTCTGCCAAGCTAAGCAAGTTATAACATTTGCTCTAAGAAGATTTTCATAACAGTAAGTATATGCTTTTATAAAAAACAAAACATGTCAAAAAAGGAAAATAACCCAGATTTCTCCATTTGCTCTGAATCATTAGTATCTTGGCAGGAGAGGGAAGTTTTTAGGAGGGATGGGATCATCTTCTCTCCCTCTGAGGGTAAAAATTATCAAAACAGCATCTTGTTCTTTTTGATTCTTGCCTGGTCTCTAAAAGGGTAAAGTCCTGTAAAGGTGCGTGTATTCTACCAACATGATATATGGGGGGAAAGGGGCTTTATGATGGTCATAAATCTCAGAGCCTCTGAGAAAACGTCCAAAGCAGGCACATGATGCCAACCAACTGACACATATAAATGATGCATTTTCCGCTGGGGCCACAGCTCATCTCCATAATCCACACAACTGCTGAGGAGACAAAGTGAGAAATACAGTCTGTCCAATTCCATGGCTAAAACAAAATAAGCTGCAGTTAATCATTTATCGACCTCCCCAAATCATAAGCCCAGGAAGCAAATACCAACAGACTGCAACGATCCAGGAAATTTTGTGGAAAATTTTGCATTTATAAATAAAGCCATAAACAACAACCAATACTTGCATGGACATGAAAACATCAGTATTGTATACTGCTTTTATTCCACTAGAATGGTATTCTCAGGAATGAAAGTTCACATTAATATGTGAAGCTATCATAGTTGTAAAAGAAATTTTATTTAAACTTTTAGGAGCCAAATTTTCTTGAAAGAACCCACCAAACTCCTACTTAAATTGAATTTTGTAATTAGAGGAAAAAGGATTTCTATAGAATTTCAATTAATTTGATTAGTTTGTTGATAGTTTGTGGTATGCATGTCACAGGTGATAGGAAATGTTTGGCCTATGGAAATGGAGACACTCATGCAATGTATAGAAGAGACTCCATGACATTCCAACATCTCCTCCTTCCTTCTAATATTTAATCCCCACTTAGGGTCCCTGAGACAGCAAACACTTAGGGAACCAGTGGGTAATGGCATCTCCCTGCTTTTCTTTTTAAAATATATTTTATTGACTTCAAAGAAGGGAGAGAGAGATAGAAACATCTATATTAATAAAAGGGTAATATGCTAATTAGACCGGATAAACTGGACATCATCAGGACATCCTTCCAGGCAAAGCCACAGTGGCAGGGGTCGAGGCAGAGGTGGTTACGGACAATCAGGCTGGCAGGGGAGCAGTTAGACGCATCAGACAGGCAGGCAGAGGCAGTTAGGAGCAATCCGGCAGGTAGGGGAGCAGTTAGGGGCAATCAGACCAGCAGAGGAGAGCAGTTAGAGATGATCAGGCTGGCCAGGGAGCAGTTAGGGGCATCAGGCAGGCAGGCAGAGGGGTTAGAGGTGATCAGGCAGGCAGGCAGGTGAGCAGTTAGGAACCAGCTGTCCCACATTATGAGAGGGTACAGGCTGGGCTGAGGGACCACACACACACACACACACACACACACACACACACACTCCACGAATTTGATGCAGGGCCTCTAATTAATGGTAAGAGAGAATCATTGATCGGCTGCCTCCTTATGCCCCACACTGGGGATCTAGCCCACAATCTGTGCATATGCCCTGACCAGGAATTAAACCATGACCTCCTGGTTCATAGGTTGATGCTCAACCACTGAGCCATGCCATCCAGACCCTGCTTTCCCTTTTACAGACTACAGTCTTTTATCAGTCTCCCTTTATCCCCAGCCCCACCCTGATCCTTATTTTCCCTCCCATCATGCTGTTGCCAAAATATGATTGTCCTCTTATTCCGCACTATGAAAGAAAGAAATAAAGGCTGAGATGCAAACAAAGAAAAGTTTCTTACCTTCTCTTAGGCACTCAAAAGTTGCTTATCTTCTTTTAAGGCACTCAAAAGTTGCTATACTGTATAGACAGACTAAATTGTACAAGAGGATTTTCTGATTTACTAGCTCCAATAACTTTTAATTAACCTTTTCACATTAAAAGACTATTAATTCAGAGATCACAGTATTTTTGGTTTTTATCATTTGGTTCATACCACAGGAACACATATTTGATATAGTATAAAATTAGTAATATATGTATGTATGTTAGTAACATATGTATGTACATATGTATGTATGTATCTATACACATAGACACACATATACATATATACATACATACATATAATAGAGCACATTTCAGTATCTCAGAATCTTATAATTGGAAATAAAAGTTTAAGTTCTGGCCAGCTCAGGTAAATGTTTCAGGATTTAGACATAGCATTCACCTCCCTCACCTCCCTTATTTATATGAATGGACTACTAGGTACTTTTTTTACATTTCATGACTTCATTTGAAGATGAAATAAATTGAACAAACAATTGCAAAGATGTACAGCATGTACAAATTTCACTTCTGCTGTTATCTGAAATTATGTATATGGAAAGTTATTTTACATAAATAAGAAAATGGACACATATTTAAGTTACTCTCAATAGGATACATTTACAAGACTTGATTATAACAAAATCAATGATGCCACTATATACAAGAATAAACTCAAAAGGAATTAAATATGTAAATCTCAATACCTGGCAAGTAACTAAGTTGGTTAGGGCATTGTCTTTATATGCCAAAGTTGCAGGTTCGATCTCCAATTATAGTACATACAAGAAACAACTAATAAATGCCTAAATAAGTGTAATAATATCTCTCTCTCTCTCTCTCTCTCTCTCTCTCTCTCTCTCTCTCTCTCTCTCTCTCTCTCCAATAAATTAGCCTGCCTGGTGTCACTCAGTGGTTGAGTGTTGTTCAATTCATGGTCAGGGCACATGCCCAGGTTTCAGGATTGATCTCCACTGTGGGGTGTGCAGGAAGCAGCTGCTCAATGATTCTCTCTCATCATTGATGTGTCTATCTCTCTCTCCCTCTCCCTTCCTCTTCCTTCCTCTTTGAAATCAATAAAAAATATTTTAAAAAGTAAATCAAATCATTAATTTTTTTAAATGTAAGACTCAAAACTATAAAACTCCTAGAAGAAAATATAAGCAGTAAAAGCTCTCAGACGTTGCTCTTAGTAATGTTTTGCTGCTATATCTCCTCAGGCAAGGGAAACAAATGAAATATAAACAACATTAAACTAAAGAGTTTTACACAGCAAAGCAAAACCATCAACAAAATGAAAAGACTGCCTACTAAACAGGAAAACATATTTGCAAATGATACATCTGATAAGGGGTTAATGTACAAAGTTGATAAAGAAATCAGAAAACTCAACACCAGAAAAGCAAAAAAAAAAACCAAAAACCACAATTAAAAAGTTGGCAGAAGACCTGAGTTGATGTTTCTCCAAGGAATATATACAGATGGCAAATAGACATGAAAAGATGCTTAACATCACTAATCATCAGAGAAATGCAAAAAAAACAACACACAATGAGATAGATACCACCTCACACCTGTCACAGTGGCTATCATCAATAAATCAATAAACAACAAGTGTACAAAAAAGAGAACCCTGCTGTACTGTTGATGGGAATGTAGCTTGATACAACCTTTAAAGAAAACATTGTGGAGCTTCCTCAAAAAATTAAAAATAGAATTGCCTTATGACCCAGTCGTTCTCCTTCTGGGACTTATCTGAAGAAACCCAAAATGACTAATTTGAAAGAATATATATGTTCTTGTGTTCATTGTAATTTTATCTACAACTAGAGGCCCAGTGCATAAAATTCATATATGGTAGAGGGGGGTCCCTCAGCCCAGCCTGTGCTCTCTCACAATCTGGGACCCCACGGGGATCAGGCCTAAACCGGCAGTCGGACATCCCTCTCACAATTGGGATGCTGCATGCACCAGTGACCATACTTTTCATACAGGTGAAAGGCATCTTGCTGTTGTATGGGAAGCTATATTTTTTTTTTGCCCTGATTATAAAAAGTAAGTATATAACATGATCCTCCTGAGGCAGTAGTACCATTTTCCCCATCTTATGGGTGGAAAAACTGAAGCAGAGAGAAGTTAAGTAATTGGTTTTGTCACACACTTATGTGTCAGAATCAGGGCTGACCACAAAATGTGCAAGTCAGAGTCCATGCATGTCATCGCCTCATCATCCTGTTTTTTCAGTGTTAGAGGAGCCTTGCAAAGTTTTAATTTTTAAATCTAAGAGACTGTTCCCAATATGTAGGGTAGGGTCCCTAGGCCTGGCTGGCCATCAGGGACATCTGTGGGGCAACTGGTGGGATGATAGGGGGGGTCCTGCTGGCACCTGCCTTGGCTGGTTGCCTGGGACCACCCATTGGTCCGCCCCCCACCACCAACGCCTCCACTGGTCGTCTCCCTCTGAGGGTGACCAGCAGGTGGGGTGATTGGGGGGGCCCTGCTGGCACCCACCTTAGTTGGCAACCTCGCACCACCTGCTCTCCAGCCCCAACTGTGGACAGCTCCTGAATTGAGCGTCTCCCCCTGGTGGTCAGTGTGCATCATAGCAACCCGTCTTTCTGCCAGTCATTCCTCCATTTGGTTGATTTGCATAATGGGGTTTTATTATATAGGATAGCCAAGCTATGAAAGCAACCCAGGTGCTCATCAATGGACAAGTGGCTAAAAAAAGCAGTGGCACATACACAATGGAAAACTACTTGGCTGTAAAAAAGAAGGCAATCTTACCCTTTGGGACAGCATTGATGGACCTAGAAGATATTATGCTAAGTGAAATAAGTCAGAAATAAAAAGACAAAAACCATATGATTTTACTTACATGTGTAATCTAAGGAACAAAATGAACAAATAAACAAAATATAAACAGACTCATAGATACAGAGAAAAGACTTATGGCTGCCAGAGTTGAGGGGGATTGGTGGACTAGGTGAAAAGGTAAAGGGATTGAGAAGCACAAATTGGTAGTTATAGAATAGTCACAGAGATATAAATTACAGCAGGAAATATAGTCAATAATGTCACAATAACTATGTATGTGGCCAGGTGGTTACTGGAAATATTGGGGGGACCACTCTATAAAGTATATGATTGTCTAACCACTATGTGATACACCTGATACCAATACAAAATAATATTGAATGTAAACTGCAATTTAAAAATAAAAACAAGAAAGCATCCAGCAAGAAAGTATCAAAACCCCAGCCTGGAAACAGTGGTTGCGAATTAAAAACAAGATTATACTTGCACTAGTGTGTGCATGTAAGTGCGAGTGTGCACACATGCGTATTCCCCAATGATCCTCCTTGGGGAAGGGGATCATCAAAAAGCATATGAACAACCAAAGAGAAATAATTAGTTCAGCTTGTTCTGCTTTATAGAAAAATCTACCTACAATTAAATAATTGAATGAAGCCTGGATCTTTTAAGGTATAAAAGAATGAATACTGTCTCTGGGAATTATGCTGTTAGACCTTAAATGTGATACCAATGCTAATATTTTTACACACAGGCCTGATGTTGAAATTATATTGGGGAACTCTGATTATAATGGAGGGGGAACAGGCAGAGCTAATAGTTGATTTACAGCTAACGCTTTTTGTAGGACAGTAACACATACTCTCAGGAAAGAATATGCATTGTAATAATACCAGGAATTTGGGAGGAAATAGAGGGGGCATATAAAAATGCTTCAGAAAGTCAGAAAAGCTGATTGATGATGGGAAGATGTAACCCAACTTCCAAAATCAGTGACTACAATGTCTTAAAAAGGAAATAAGGTTTCTGGTGTGAGGAGGAGGCAATATAAAATTGTGCTGAAGGAGAGAAATTCTGTAAAGGAAGAGCTGTGGACTTGGAATAACTAAGGTGGAAGTGCTATAAAGGACACTGAAAGACATAAGTCATTAGCTAGTTTCTGGGCAGCCTGTCATGTGGATTGCACAGTTAAACTCCCAAGGTTTTATGGAGAAGCCATAACCATCAAACTATTTCCTTTGATGACCCATCTAGCTGTCCATGGGCAGAATAACCCAACCAGTGCAGACTGTCAGGTAACCAGCCAATGACTCAAGAAGAAATCAAAGTCTGCTAACTTCCCAAAGTGTGCAGTTTCTTCTTTCTTCTTATCCTGATTTTTTGCCTCTCATAGATTAGATCAATGTGTGCATTAGATTCCTTTGTGTACAAGTAAAATACCATGTTAATAACTACATATATGTCTGAGTTCTTTCATAGGAAAATTGAGGCTAGATGGAGAGTTTAGAGGGAAGCTTTAGTTGAGCAGGCCTGGGTTAAAGCAGGACACACTCCAGTTCTCTGAAGACGATGATTATAATCCTCTTTAGTCACAGAGCCTCCTAAAATAGGCTACCACTGCTCAACTTCCTATTAAACTCAAAATGAGCAGAGAGTTTATGTGGAAGTGGGCACTGTTCAACTTTATTACCCTGAAAGGATAAAGTCAGGATTTACCTGCACATGGAAACAATTCCGCACCACTTTTATTTTTTTTTAATAAACCTTTTGTTTTAGAACAGTTTTAAATTTATCAAAAACTGCAGATTTCCCATATACCACACATGCAGTCTTTCCTATCTTACGTCTTGCATGACATTAGTATTGTATATTTGTCACAACTTATTAACTAATGTTAATACATTATTATTAACTAAAATCCATAATCTTTCAAATTTCATTAGTTTTCACCTAACATCATGTTTCAGTCTGTTTGTTTTTTGTTGTGGTCCCAGGATACCACATTACATTTCGTCATCATGTCTCTTTAGGTTCTTGGCTGTGGCAGTTCATCAGACATTCTTTGTTTTTTATTACCTTAATAGTTTGAAGATTCTTGGTCAGGTATTTTGTAGAATTTCATTCAATATGGATTCCTCTTCTTTTACATTTGTTTTTATTTAATTTTTCCATATGGATTTGTGTAATGTGGGATTTGTTTCTTTTTTATTGAATTTATTGGGGTAGCATCCTATATAATAAAAGCCTAATATGCTAAGTATCCAGTTGTCTATCTAGTCAACCTATCAACGCATAATATGCTAATGATATACTAAGGCCACTCAACCGCTCACTATGATGTGCACTGACCACCAGAGGGCAGACTGTTGACTGGTTGACCAGTCGCTATGACATGCTCTGACTGCCAGGGGGCAGATGCTCCAACTGGTTGGTTAGTTTGCTCTTGGGGTCTGGCCAATCGGGACTGAGTGAGTCGGGCTGGACATGCCCTGGAGCCCTCCTGCAGTTCCTCCCTGGCTGGCCAACCTCCCGTGTCCCTCCCCAGCCCCAACCATACAGCAGTAGGGTCTCTCTGCCTGGTCTGTGCCCTCTTGAAATCCAGGAACCCTCAAGGCATATCAGAGATCAAATTTTGGTCCAATCCCACAGGCAAGGCTAAGGGACCCCAGTCAAGTCTCCTTCCACCACCATTTATCACCTATTTACCCTCTTCTACCTCCTCTCACTTCCCCTTTCCCTCTGGTAGTCAACATACTGTTGTCTGTGTCTATGAGTTTTTGTGGGGTTTTTTGTTTTGTTTGTTTTTTGGGATTTTTTTTTGTTCTTTTGCTTAATCCCTTCACCTTTTCCCCCAGTCTCCCAACACCC
>PVJC01022856.1:0-26923 GCA_004026665.1 Murina feae
TGTGTGTTTTAAATATATGTGTTTTTTTTTTTATTTCAGAGAGGAAGAGAGAGGAGGAGAGAGATAGAAACATCAATGATGAGAGAGAATCATGATTGGCTGTGCCTGCATGGCCCCCACTGGGATTAAGCCCACAACCCGGGCATATGCCCTGATAAAGAATCGAACTGTGGCCTCCTAGTTCATAGGTCCATGTTCAACCACTGAGCCATGTCGGCTGAGCTAAAGTCCCAGTTTTTAATCTGAGTAATGGTTGGCAAACTTCTCTGTAAAGGGCCAGATTGTAAATTTTTAGGATTTGTGGGCCATGTAGCCTCTGTTGTAACTACTCCACTTTGTTCTTGTAGTGTTAAAGGAGACAATATGTAAACAATTAGCATGGCTATGTTCCAATAAAACTTTATTTACTGAAACAGGCAACGGGCTGGTTTTCACCCACAAGTTGTAGTTTACTGAACTCTGTTCTAAAGTGTTAAAAGAGGAGGCTAAAGTCCCATGTATGCTGAGAATTAATGTTTTCCTCTGTTCTCCTGGGTCAAGACAAGCGATATTACCAGTTGCTGCTCTCCAAAGTTGAGGCAAGAAATGGCCTGGAGACATGACTGGAAGTTCCTAATTTTTTGTTACTTGGGTGGAGGATTTTCCTACTCCATATGTGGGTCTTGCTTTATTTAGGGCTACCCTGTCCACCAAAGTGAACTTTAGATCTGCCATAGATAAAACCATGGTTACAGAAGCCCACTAAGCAACTCAAAAGGGTTGAAAAATTCACAACCACTATCTGAGTGACTTTAGCTAGAACCAGAAAGCCCAAAAGTATTGGTGCTCCCTAAGGTCTACCAGTAATAACAGACTCCATAAACCAGTTTTCTGAGGATATGGATTATTATGATCTTTCCACAGGAAAGCTTTTAAAGTCTTAAAATGTTCAACAACAGCTTAATTTAGGAGTTTAAAAGACTTACATAGTTGAAGCAAAATACACATGAGGAAAAAAGGGAAGTTTTAGCTGAAAATGAACAGAAGATGGTCAGGCACTCCTAGTCACAGAGAGCACCCCTGATTCCCAGAAGAGCAATGGAACCAGGTTAACTGTGTGGAATTAGTTCCTGAAGGCACTTTCCTGAAGGTGCATTTGACATAAATTACAATCAGTAGTGTGATTTCTATTTTTTAAAATACATTTTTATTAATTTTTTAGAGAGAAACAGCGATCAGTTGCCTTCTGTATACACCCTGACTCAGGATTGAACCCGCAACCTGGGCCAGTGCCCTGACTGGGAATTGGCCCAGTGATCTTTTGGTGCATGGGACAATGCTCAACCAACTGAGACATACTGGCCAGGGCAGTGGTGTGGTTTCTTAAAGCAGTTTATTTGACATAGACAATCTATAAAAAGTAGTTTCTATTTCTTTACTCTTCAAAGTAAGGAAGATTAAATTATTGCTTACACAAACACACACACACACACATACACACACGAACACACACACACACACACACACCTGAAACGCTTCCAAATTATACAGCTTGCTGCTATCTAAAATATTATTCAATCAAACTTAATGGTCTGGTCACTCAAAGGAAGTCACATAAGAAGAGAATGTATTAGGTATTCGATCCAGAGAACCATAGCTAGATATTCAGGATTCTAGGTTATAGCAAAGCTATATATTCCGAATTTCTAATCTGGGAAAATCTGACACAAAGCATCAACAATTTAGTAACAGACCCTCAGGAACTGGAGGCAGCCCAGGGCACTCGTGGAGCAGTCTGACACAACAGGCCATTCAGAAAAGTGGGGAGTTGGCTATGGTGGAAAAAAATAAAAAGGAAGCAGGAAAAGGTCTTTAAGAGAACAATAACAAAAATTCAATGGACAGTGCTTTGAAGATTCAAAAGGGAGTGAGGGAGTGGAGCGAAGGTGCTGGCTGAGATAAATGTGATCTCAGGGCAAAAGGGAGGACCACAGAAGAAACACAGACATATAGCTAGTACTGTGGTTTCTATTTGACACAGGCACGGTAAGTGACCTGTCCAAAGTCCCTGTCAGTTATCTTGAAATGTAAATTCACTCAGTTTGTACTCTGACTTTATAGCCCACCATGCCATCCAGCTGCTCACTAAGCTGGTGCCTGTTCATTTCCTTGAAGATTTAAACAACTTAGAAATACTATGCGGTATGTAGGTATGAAATGATTACTTGACTCTATGGAGATGGCAGAAATTTTAAGGTGTGCAAGCTACTTTGAAGCTGTGTCTTACTCTGAATAAATGGGGATGGGACATTCCAGCTGTTCCATGCTAGTGGATTAGAGGTAGCATTTCCAATTTAGAGAATGACAATAAAATTGCTATCATTTCTTAGAAAGTTTCAAACGTTTAACTTAAATGAACTGATGCAGATGAAAGTACAGTGAACAAGCAGTGTGGAGGCAAGGACTCTGACTTCTAGTGACAGCTCTGTCTCTATGTTTATTGTGTGATCTTGACTATTAGTCACTTTCACTTGTTAGCTAGCTTCTTCACCTGTGAGATGAGGAGGATGAACTCCATAATCTTTAAAGGATCTTTCCCCTCTCATGTTTGATGATTCTGTAATTCCTGGTGGGTTTTCTCACTAACATTTATTAGCAAGGGCCATTCTGCCATCTACACAATTTAAGTTTTCAGTAAATCACAGATGGTCTTAAATAAAATTCTCCCCCTTGAACAAGCTATTTGTGTTGAAATGGCTTATGTCAGGTATGACCTTTTTAATTCAGAACAGCTCTCTAGTGGTTCATTAACTCACCCCTTGGGCAGCTCAGCAAGCAAGTACTATTACAAAAGGCCCCAACTGTGCAGCTAGAAAGAGCTGCCCTATTACCTAGTGAAAACAAAGTGGTTTCCTCTTTGTGCCCACACAGGTCAATTTTTAGATCAGAACATATGATTCTATCACTGAAGGAATCCTGGACAGCTCACAGAAACCCTATGTCAAGTTTAACACTTGCTTTGAGGACTAAGCTGAAGTTCTTTCCATAGGAAATGATGGAATTACTTCTAAATAATTGATAAGAGCAGCTCTCTTTCCTAGATAACTAAAAATGCTTAGGAGATTTATTTGTAATTATAAGAGCCCATTTTTCATATACTTCCTGGTTATATTTTATAACCAGGCCAATAAATTTATTTTTCATTTAAATGTTCTTAATAATCCACTAAGGTAAATAAATAGGTATTATCCCCATTTACCAAATAAAGAAACTAGGGCTCAAGAGGTTAAGGACTTCTTCCAGATCTCTTAGTAAGTGGCAGAGCTAAGAATAGAACCCATATGTCGACTAGTTCAGCTAATTCACCAAAACATTTTGTCAATTCTCCCATTACGCTAATCATGAGGTGTTGTTAAGAATGCAAATAAAAATCAGAAATTGTAGTACTGTGTCTAAATATTGCAAAATAATTTTCCACTAATCTGAAGACTTCTGACATAGGTTTAATTTCTTATAATGGGATCAGTGGCCAGGAGAACTCTCTGAAAAAAATACATATTACACAATGAATTCAATTAATCATTATTATTTCTACTACAGTCAAAACAAATATTTTTTGAACATCCACATAACTGCCTCTGTACAAGGTGATATGGAGATATACAAAAGTATAAAATATGATTCCTCACCTCAGAGAGATTCATAAACACTAAATAGTATATAATAAATAGCTCAATATTATAATCACAACAATAAGTGCTATAGGGACATGGGAAGGGAGAAGTCAGTGAGAAACATCTTCATGGAAGAAATAGAATTGAATAAAGCATTTAAAATATGGGTAGAATTTTACTGGCAGAAAGGTGGAAGAGGACAATTTCAGGTTAAAGGGTGAGTAAAGGGTGTAGAAGAGAATAAATAGCATGAGCTAAACCAAAGGGATGGCATAGATGAGACTGGACATCTGTGAGGATAGTCATCTGAGTGGAAACTAGTGGGGTAAGATAAACCACAGTTCATCCTAAGTGTTTAGGGAGAGGGCTGTAAGCCTTTCTTAGTATTCTATTCACTCATGAATAAAATGACATTGAAGGTAGAAATAAAAATTTGTAAGAGTTTGGCTCTGGAGGCAAACAGATCTGGGTTTGAGTACAAGGATTACCACTTACTTGCTGTATTACCTTGAGTTAATTAACCTTTTGGGGACTAGTTTCCTCCTCTGTAAAATAAGGCTATAATGTGGAGCCTGTGACATAATGCCCATCAAATACTCAGCAATATTCTGTGACATGGTAAATATTCATTAAATGGAAACTCTAACGAAGGTGATCCATTGACTGAGACTTCATTTGCATACCTTCTTTAAGTTTTTCATAAGTATGAATTACAAAGTAAAAAGTGGTTTTGGTTCAACCACTTATTTTAATTTTTTACTCAAATTTTAATTTAAAAACATGATGATCATAGTAGTGAGGACAGAGTGAGAGATAATGTTGAATAGGAAGTTAAGATCAGATCTGGCAGGGCCTTCATGGTTGGTTTGAAGAAATTGCCCTGTGGGGAATGCGTGTGCCTTCTGACTAAGGAGAAGGAGCCAGAGGAATCAGCTCAAGGGCACTTAGGCAACTGCTAGCAAAAGTATCCCAAACTTGTAAACTGCTTATCCTTACTTTCATCTACTCATCCATTTGAGAATCTTGGCTCCTCTCTGTAAATTGAGCACATTTGCCTTCCTTCTTATACATTCTAATGAATGGGAATTTTGGATCAGCATTTTGGCCCAGAGGCCCTGGGTATACTCACTTTCTAAAAAGAGGTCAAAGACATCTAAGCAAAGGGTCAGATTCACATAGGAGTAGTCTGAGTAACTCTAGGGAAGTAAATCCCTAGCTTAACTAAAGCATGAGGAAATAACATGTGCCAACAATGATAAGCAACAGAATCCCAGGAAAGAGCAACTGTTATCTGAGCCTAGAAGGTCATGAATGTGGAGCACATTTTCAAAATAGGAGCCCAGGGACACTGCTGTAATTACCAACCAATGAGCCTCCCCTTAGTACCAGAAAAACAGATGGATACATTAATTAAAGGGGGATAGAGAGGGAGAAACAGAGAACAATATAATATTTAAATGTGAGGAACTCAAAAGAGTCAAACTAGCTCTGTTTCTGATAAAGAAAATTATCATGCTAACTCCAGGTAGCTCTAACCACCCTCTAAATACCTATGCCAAGTTAAATGTTTTCAAATAGTCCTCGTATATAGTCCTCATATATAGTTCCAGGGTGGAATACAGTCTGCTTTTGAAGTAAATAAAGCTTGGGAAGCCACTCTCTATAACCACATACATGCATCATCTTTCCTAAGTTTTTTTTTTCTGTTTCTTTTTCAAAGGGAGGGCTAACAGATTCTAAAAATGACAGCTCATTGAGCTTGTTGACTGTAAATATTAAAGAATGACTTATTAAACAGATTATGTATAAGCACTTAGGAAAGTGGTGACTAGAGAAGCCTGTGTAAGAACATGTCTAATTAACTAAAATAATTTTGTTTATTTTTCCTTTGAAAAAGATACTATAATGACAGCTTTATGGCAAATCTTTCACAATTTGCCTTATAAAAACAGTAAAATATGAGTCAGATGATAACTTAGCTGGATTCCTAGTTGATTGAAGAACTGCACTCAAAGAGTGGTGATGAATGGTTGACAACAATTTGGGTGGAGGTCTCTAACAGTTGCTATATGGCCTTCTACTTGTCCATGTCCTGCTCAATATTTTAATCTATGATATTTGGATGAGGTATATAACAGGCTTGCTTGTTGAAACTGTAGATAAGACAAAACTAGAGAGCATACTTAATTTATTTGATGATAGAATTGAGTTTCAGAAGTAATTGTCACCACCGTTTATTGAGTATCTTCTAGGACCTACCGTACATTGCTAGCTATCTTATTGAAACCTTAAAGCCACAGTAAACTAAGTTTTAGAGAACATTTGAATAGCTTGTCCAAAGCTACACAGCTAATAAGTGGCATTGCCAGGCGTTAAACCCAAATCTGTCTGCTAGCAAAGCTCATGCTTCTTCTCATACACTATACTGCCAGCCACTATTCTACATTGCCTTAACAAACTAGACTATAATGATTTTTCCTCAAGACAGGACAGAACAGAGCATAGGTTGAAAGCTCTGGGAAACAAGGAAGACTCAATCAGATTTACTATTGCTTTCTTGAAGGATCAGGGTGGTGCTAAGTTGATGGTGAAAAACACTTGGACTAATAAATTGCTGGGAATATTCTGAGCTAGAAGACAGTGACTGTCCTATTTCCTGGTTTTGTTATTATATCTATCTTTATTTGTATGAGAAAAGTGGCTGGAATGATGAGCCCAAGACTATGAAAATTGAAGATAATACAAAATAGAAAAGGGGTAACTGTAGAAAAACAGAATGGAGGAAATATGACTTCAGTGTAACTCATACTGCAGACAGAGATCTATGGGTTTATTTTCAATTTTAATATGAAATAGCAATATGAATGGCTTCATAAAAATCAGATATAACTCAAGCTGTAGTAACAGAGGCACTAAGTTGACTCTAGATCCTGAGAACTTTTTACACACTACTTCTGCTGTGGACACTATGTTCTGTTGTGATGGGCAGGCAGGCAATAAGAGCAACATTGAATGTTACCAGAGGGAAATGACTGGGATGAAATGTTGGGAAACCATCTCTTAATGAAGTAACTAGAAAATTTAGCTTAGCGAGGAGAAAACATAGCAGTTGTATTCAAATATTGAAAGGACAATCATGTGGAAAAATAGATTACACTTGGTCTGATATATTTTATAGTGAAAAGCTAGAACTCAGGAGGAAGCTTAAGGTTCAATATAAGGACAAAATTCATAATAAGTAGAGTGGTCTAACCATCCTATATAATAAAAGGGTAATATGCAAATTGACCCTAACAGCAGAACCACTGGGAATGTCTGGTCACTATGACACACACTGACCACCAGGGGGAAGACACTCAATGCAGGAGCTTCCCTGGTGGTCAGTGCACTCCCACAGGGGGAGCTCTGCTCAGTCAGAAGCCAGGCTGCCGGCTGCCAGTACAGCAGTGTTGGTGGGAGCCTCTCCTGCCTCCTCAGCAGTGCTAAAAATGTCCGACTGCAGATTAGGCCTGCTTCCCACTGGCAAGTGGGCATCCCCCGAGGGCTTCTGGACTGCCAGAGGGATGTCTGACTGCCAGCTTAGGCCCAATCACCTGGGGAGTAGGCCTAAGCCAGCAGGTGGACATCCCTCGAGGGTTCACAGACCGTGAGAGGACACAGGCTGGGCTGAGGGAACCCCCCGAGTGCACAAATTTTTGTGCACCGGGCCTCTAGGGTACTGATAATAGATAAGATTTAGATACCCAGTACTATGGTCTACTGCCAAAATATCATCTCATCGGATCCCCAAGAACACATGAGGTTCATGGAGAGAGAAGTGGCTACATTGTAAAGCGATGATCTTAATGTTACTTAGTGCATTTAAACACATGCTTGATGAATGCCTGTGAGGAACATGTCACATGCAATTTTGTATTGAGATGGCAGGGTAGGGAGTGGAAGTTGAATTAAATGATTGTGTAAGGCCTCATCCAATCTAAAACTCAGTAAATCTTATACCTTCCCTGTTTTAAACTTCATAATATTAAACGATGTAATCTGATGGTCCAAATATAGCATTTTAAACTATCAATATATTGCTATATGTCTACTAGTATATGCACACACTCATAAACACACAATATACACTTATTTTTTAATCATACACACACCAGAGTTTAAAGAGAAAGATAGGGATCTGGGTATGTGGAGGTTTTGAATAATTTGTATGCCTAACAATACTAAATCTATTAATTAATGCCATGCAATAAAGTGAGAAAATAGAATATGCTGCATTTATGTTGGTCAGGAATTGAAATACACCTCACATTTTCAAAAAGAGACAATGAGGAAAAAATACAAAATGTAAATTTCAAAGGATTTAATCTCAATGGCTGAATCACAAGATGGTTCTCTTGCTCTGTCTTTGTAAATCATCCTATATAATAAAGCGCTAATATGCATATGGTCATCATACCCTCATGTCCTAATGGCTCAGACACTCAACACTGGGGAGAGAGGAATAAGGACCAGCCAGGCACAAATGAGATCGCAAGAGAGGAATGGGGACCAGCCAGGCTGTGGCCCAGGAGAGGGACAAGCCACTCGCTCCGTGGTCCTGGATGGCAGTAGCTGCACCTGTGCCTGAGGCCTGGGAGAGGGACAACCCACCTGCCCCACAGTCCCAGGTGCCTGCAGCTGCATCTTGGGAATAGCCACCCGCCTACAATCCCCTGTGGCTGCAGCCGGCTCAGGTGAAGCTGGCCTGGGTCCTGGGTGCCTGTGGCTGGCTAGAGGGAGGGAAGCCCAGGTCCTGGGTGCCTGTGACTGGCCAGAGAAGGAAATCCTGGGTCCCAGATGTGGGGCGAGGCAGAGGCGGTTAGGGGCCATCAGGCCAGCAGGGGAGCGGTTAGGGATGATCAGGCTGTTAGGGAAAAGTTAGGGATGATCAGGAAAGCAGGCAGAGGTAGTTAGGGGAGAATTGGCAGGCAGGCAGGTGAGTGGTTAGGAGGTAGCAGTCCTGGATTGAGAGAGGCAGTTGGACATCTCCCGAGGGGTCCTGGATTGGAGAGGTGCAGGATGGGCTGAGGGACCCCCTTCCCTGCATGAATTTCATGCACCGAGCCTCTAGTAGATATAATAATTTACAGAGCCCTAACTTCGACTTTGTGTCCATCACTGTGATACAGGACTTTAGTGTATTGCCTTATTTTAAACTTTCAACAACCTGACAAGGTTAGGATGAAGATATTATTTCTATTTTAAAGTTGAGGAAGCATATTCTCAAAGAGAAGCAAGTTATTCAATATCACACAGTTAGGACATAGTAGTGCCAGAATTTGAGCACAGATATTTCTGACTTCATACTGTCTGCTATGTTGAAGCAATACCCTTTCCCCCTTTTCTTCCCTCTGTTAGCACAAAGCAGTTTGAAAATGTATAGCACAGATGGTAATGGCTATCATTGGTAAATAAATGTAACATCCAACATTCATATTCACATAATCTCTGCCATGAAAAAAACAAGTTCATTCTAACAGAAAGCTTGGTTTCTTTAGCACAGGTGGGGAGAAATTTGGAGATTCCTGATCTGATTTATGGGCTTGATTTTAAGAGCAGAAGAATGTACTGGAAGAACTATTAGAGAGAAAAAAGCATAGTAATAAGTATTCCTTTACTTCCACAATCTAAATGGGAGAGCTAACTGAGGGAGCTCCCAGTCAAAGGTGCCATCCTATATAATAAAGAGGGAATATACAAATTGACCATCACTCCAGTCAGTTTGCACCCACAGCTGAGGCTAAGTTCCCATAACGAGCCTTAAGGAGCAATCAGCAGGGACCTGAGGCTGCGCGCCCACCCACCTCCTGCATAGGGCTTGACAGGGGACCTCAGGTTGTGCCTTCCACCTGGAGGGCTTGACAGGAGACCTCAGGCTGCTTCCCCCGCCCAGGCACCAGGCCAGAGGAACTCAGGCTGCACCCTCTTCCCTGGTGCCAGGGCGGGGGATCTCAGGCCATGCCCCATGCCCTGGCCCCAGGCCAGGGGACCTGAGGCTGTGCCCCCCACCCAGTGGGACTTGATGGGGGCCCTCAAGGTGTGCCCTCCACCCTGGTGCTGAGCCAGCAGACCTCAGGTCATGTCCCCCACCCCAGCACCAGGCCAGGGGACCTCAGGCTGTGCCCCCTGCCTCAGCGCCAGGCTGGGGGATCACAGGCCACTCACTCCGCCCAGCAGGGCTTGATGGGGAACCTCAGGCCATGCCCCCCTGCCCTGGCACCTAGGGGACCTGAGGCTGCATCCCCCACCTGGCAGGGCTTGACAGGGTGGGACCGGCCAGGTCTGGATCTAGCCCAATGAAGGGGGACTGTCCAGGTTTGGGTCTCAAGCGATTTTGAGGTGCACATGGGTGGTTGAAGACGACTCTGGGTTCCGTGGTGCACCCCAGACTCTGACAGGAGAAAGATTTTCATATACGTTTTACTAATTTTCTTTAATCTCTGACACTTCTATTATAGAGAAAGGGCAAATAGCAATATTAAAATATTTCCTCTAATCCCCTTTTAATGTGCATGAATTTTGTGCACTGGACCACTAGTTAATGAATATTCTAAAGCAATGCAGTAAATTTCCTGATCAGTCTGAGGTCTAATGCTACAAAGCTAGTTATTCTTTTGATGGAGCTTCATGATCATAACCCTCCTTCCCCCATTAATATAAATGAATAAAGTTCAGAGGAAGTCCTGAGTTCAACTGATTCTTAAGTATTTAAAACATACAAAAGATAGCAATGAAGTACTAAAAACTGCCAGGAAAGATTTGGTTGGCTAGCTCCAACTTTAAGCCCTTTTTCAGAACCTGTCACTTGTTCTCCACAGTCTGTGATGAAATATAATCCCTGAATCAAACAGACCTCAAGTTCTCATTTCTGAGAAGGCATAAGTGGTGTGAAGAGTAATTGCTACTGTGACAATTCAAGCAATTGGTGAAAGGCCAGTGCATTTCCCAGCTTACACATTCCTCTTAAGTTTCCCGTTAATGAGAGACAATGGGCTTGCCAGCGGACACTGTTTATACTCACCATTTTTCTCATCCAGACCGGACATTTCAGGAACAATTACCAAATAATGAACTTAAGCTACACCCCTAGCCTCATATAGCTTCATTTCCCTGGTGGACTAATGTATAACTGCTTTACTGCCAACACAAGAGTCCTCATAAAGTTACAGCCTCATCTTTCTTTATATTGGGATCTTGCTTTTTGCCTTTTCTTATGTTTTAAACTGCATCCTTGTTTTAGGTAGTGAGGACAGTAATGTAACAGCTGCAAACCAGTTCTTGGTGGCTACCAGAGGCCAGATTTCTTCCTGTCTTAATTAACCCTGCTTTTAACTATTCCTGCCATCATCTCCAACTTGATATGAACCTAGGATCTCCATTTCTCTCCAATAAGGATTTCCCATGTCAAAACTGCCTACCATAAGGGAAAGCCTAAGCAAATAAGCTAGATTCTAAGCATGAAGCAATCCCATTTCCAACTAGCTGATAAGGAATGTGGAAATAAGATGCAGGTGAATTCAAGGGAAAATAGGGAAGATGATTATATTTGGTCCCTCAACCTCTGACCCAAACCCATCTGGGTGGTTGTGTCCACGTGGGGAAGGCACTGGCACAGCCAGAACCAGAATTCCAATAAGGGTCTTATTTCTTCATCACAAAAGAACAACTGTGTGCAAACCAGAAATGAGTAAACATCTGAAGGCCAGGAGGCCAGTTAAGAGGCTACAGTATAACATAGGCTGATAACAGTGGAAAAATAAAAGGATTGCTATCCATGCATATCTCCCACTCTTAATATTAATTGGACTATGAAGGAAGAGACTGGCACCATAGAACTGATCATAACTGTTTAATGGTGACAGTAGCACCATCAAACTGGTCTTTAAGTTTGTGTGGAAGGGTGATTTGAGGCGCTTTCCTTGGCCAGTGAGCAGAGGAATCAAGATATGAAAAAGATCTGAGAATTGCAACTTAAACAGTTACTCTAAATGAAGCTCTTATAAATTACAGTCTTAGATTGTACTCTCCTATCAGACAGAATACATATCTACCATGTTTCAATTTTTTTCCAATACACCTAAGACAGCAATTAACACTTAGCAGAAAGTTTAAATTCCCCTAAACTTCTTCATACAAGCAATGGCCTTTCAAATGAAAAAGACTGAACTATAAAAAGAATTAGAATCAATTCCCAGCTTAAGACCCTTTCAATACTAAAAGTTTCAACTTATTTTCAGAATTTAATTCCCCTGTTCAACTTTGTAAATCCATGCAGATAAAAAGAACCTGTGTGTTTCCTAGTTTCAGCAAAATATCGACCATTATCTCTCTGAATTCACTTTGGAGTTTCACCCCTAAGGTGACTCTGGACACAGTGTACAGATGACCTGTTTTCAGACACGATGCAGCTCTGAGCTGTGGTGCTAGTGCCCCTGAAGAAGGGTTTTCAGAGAGCTTCACTACTGAACAAGCTCTTTGCACACTGCAATTAGGCCCAACCAGCAGTTCTCCATTCTATGTGTCTTTCAATAATAGAGATTTGCAGCAATGTGTACCAGACTTGGAGTATTACTCAGATCTACCAAGTTCTCAATTGGGCAAGTGGTCCTCTTTAAGTCTGGAGTCTTCAGTTTCTTTGGACAAATGCATTTATTCAGCATTTGGAGGCTTGTAGACAATTGAGATTCTAGCTCAGGCTGTAGCCACCACTTAAGAAGGCCTGAAGACAATACCCAAAGATTAGAAGCAAATGTGGTGTGATGTATTTAGAGGAAAATGCTCATTATGATCTTGTTTCCACCAAAGTTGGGAAAATTCTGAATAACAGTAACAAAGGGCGCAGAAGGTTGCTGCTGCAAAGATGGAATGCATATAAAGTACATCACTACACATTCAGTGTGTACTCCTTACAACCTAGTTTTCAAAGAGAACTGAACCAGGGATCAAGAGGCCATAATTCTATCAGGTCACTTGTTTCTAAGCTAATAAGAGCTAATATATTAAACTCCTATCATGTGCCAGATATTGTGGGAAGCACATTGCTCTTTGCTTACATTATCTCATTTATTTCTTCACTAGAGGTCCGATGCACGAAATTTGTGCAAGGGGCTCGGCTCTCGCTGCCCCAGTTTTGTCTGGAAGGTTGGCTGTCTCATTAGCATGTTATGCTTTTATTATTATAGATAACCACGCCATGAGTCGTGTTATTTTCACCATTTTACAGGAAGCACAGAGAGGTCAAACATTTGCTAAACATAATGTAGGTTAAACAGAACCCAGGTTAAACTGATGCCTAACCTCTTTGTATCACTGCCTGTCTTCCACATTAAAATCAATACTTATGAGGCTACACTTACTATTTACTATGTTGCTACCCTTCCTTAGTTTTCTCACTTATAAGTGGGGCTTATGGACTGGATGATATTAGAACCTTCCTAATTCTAAAAATCCAGTAATGTCATTGAGAGTGAAGAAAAAACTCTCTTTTTTTCTAGGTAAGTTTGGATACAGTTCCAGTATACAGGATTCCAACATGGATCTTAAATCATATTCTGTGCAACTTTTTCTCCTTTGACCAGTAGGCGCTTGATGTCTTAGAGGAGTCTTTCCTGTTCATCTTTTTATAGGGTGACTGACGTCCATAAATCAGGCTGGGGAACTTTTCCAGGAGGCCAGACTAATTCTGCTCCCTGTACCCACCTTAGCAAAGAACAAACCATGTAGACTCCCTTTGGCTCTCCAGGTTCCTCAGGCCAAATGACAAATGCCCAGTGGTTCTACGAGGGAGGCTGAGCTGGTCTTCATCTATTTCACTTTCCAAAGCTTCCTCATGGGCAGTGTCTGGACTGACTAAAATCACCTGAGAGTCTGAAGCAACAAGAAGGCCACCTATGGAGTCCATACTATTTATTTGCACATTGTTTATCCATTTGGGGCAGCCAATATAAGATTTAATTAAGGAAAAGCCAGAAGTCCCTTGAAGACATCTAAGGTTAAATGCCTAGAAGAGAAGTTTCCCCTAGATTTTTCACTTAAAAAATGAAAATAATGTAAAACTCCTTGAAGCTACAGCTGAATATTAAATACAAAAAAACATCTTAGAAAAACTTGCCTGAGAGCTATGTGAATTCTAAACTATGAAAACAAGACACTGAATAGAAAACTGTAAAAGTGATGTTTGCTTTATCAAAGAAACAGCGTTTTCCTCCAGGGAGGAAGGAAGCATGATGGGAAATCTGCTAACAATGGGATTTCATGTGTTTGCTTAAAAACAAAAATAACAAGTCAAACCTCAGGGTATTGACAAAGGACAAAAACTCACAGTATTAACTTGGGACAAGTGTTTTCCTACCTAATAGCAGCACATGGGCCCTGGAATATTTTCAGAAGGCTAAGTTCAGACTTCACCCCCTTCCCAGCATGATTTGAACCTTCCTCCAAATCTCTACCATGTTGTAAATATTGTGCTAAAATTCCTCCCTGTTGTCTCACATCTGAAGCTAAACAATAAAGGGCATTTGTGGTGGTGATGCGGGGAGAGTTGGGGTAAAGCATGAAAGAGTGCCTCTCTTTTTTTCAGTTTGGTTCTTTGCCTGTCTCTACATCAGCATGTCTGTTTTTCTGTCTATTTTTATTTGTTCTGTCTCTGTTCCCCAATTTCTCTGTTGTCTCCCAGTCTGTCCATTTCTTCTTGTCTGTTATGACACTCTGTCTGCAAACTTCTTGCTTCCTGATTGTATGTCTGTCTTTCAGATTCTGTCTCTCTTGTTAGTCTTTGTCTGCCTATTGCTGTGATTGGCAGTCTTCGTTGTGCATTTTCCTTTCAATCTCTTCTCTTCTCTTCTCTTCTCTTCTCTTCTCTTCTCTTCTCTTCTCTTCTCTTCTCTTCTCTTCTCTTCTTCTTCTCCTCCCCACCCCCCACCTCTTTCCCCATCCCTCCATTCCTATGCCTGTTTGCAGCTCACTTTGTCTCTCTGTCTACGATTCTGTCTTTGCCTGCCTGCCTTCTGGTCTGTCTCTTATTGTCTGTCTCTGAACAATGACCTTTGACCATCTCCTTCTATTTCTTTTTCTCTCTGTGTTTGCATATCTGTCTCTGTTTAACTGCCCATGTCTGGTTCTTAGTTTGTCTGTCTTTCAGACTGACATTTTGATGCTGTATATACATCTTCTTGTCTCTGTCAGTCTCTTTGCCACTCTACCTCTTTCTTTCTGTTCATTTGCTTTTTTGTCTCTGTCTGTTAATTATTTATGTTATTCTCTCTCTACATATGGCTCTTTTTGTTATTTTCTTTGTACATCAGTTTCTTTCTACACCTGTCTGTCTGCCTCTCTGTGCTCTGGTTATCTGTTCAATCTGTCATTCTATCTCTCTATAAGTCTGTTTCTGTCTGCCTTTTTCTTTGATTGCATGCATTTATATCAGTGTCTTTCTTTTTGTCTAGCTACATTTCTCTATATTTTTTCTCTTGCTCTTCCTCCCCCTCTATCTGCCTCTCTGCCTTTTTTTTTGGTTGCTGTTTCTCTGTAGGCCTCTCTGTCATGCCGTTTTGCTCTCAACTCCTCTGTTTGTTATCCTTTGCTCTATCACACATTGCCTCTGTCAGTTTCCCTCTGTCTGTCTGTCTTCCTATCTCTGTCAGTCTCTTCTCTGTTGCTCTCTCTCTAATAGTCTGTTTTACTCTCTTGGCCTATTTAGTTCTTTCTCTCTGTCAGTGTGTATGTCTGTTAGTTTTTTCTCTCTCTCTCCCCACTGTATCTGTATGTTTCTCTCCACCTGTGTCCCACTCTTTGTATCTCACCACATTAGTTCTCTCTGCATTCTTCTGTTTTTACTTGTGCTGTGTCTCTATATCTCTGTCTTTTTACTCTCTCTGCTTGTCCCTCTGTTTTTGTCATTATCTTACTCCATCTATTTCCTTTTCTCTGCCTGCCTGGCTGTGTATCTGTATGTTTCCCTTTCCCTTTATTAGTTTGTCTGCCTGCCTGGCTCTCCTCAGACTGTCTTCCTTTCTCTCTGTCAATGTGTCTATCATTTCTCTCTGTGTGTCTGTCTTTTTCTGTATGTCTGTCTCCCTCACTCTTCTACTCTCACTTTTTCTTCTCTTGTCTCTTTCTCTCTTTATTGAGGTGAAATAACATAACATAACATAACATAACATAACATAACATAGCATAGCATAGCATAGCATAGCATAGCATAGCATAACATAACATAACATAACATAACATAAAATTATTCATTTTAAAGTGAATAATTCAGTAGCATTTAATACAATCATAATGTGTATAATCACTATCCTATCTAATTCCAAAATGTTTTCATCACCCCAAAAGGAAAGCCAGTACTCATCAAACAGTTGCTCCTATTCCCTCCTTCCCAGCCACTGGCAAACACCAATCTACTATCGGGTTTGCCTATACTGGATAAAGGGAATCATATGAACTGTGAATTGTGAGACTAGCTTCTTTCATTTGGCATAATGTTTTCAAGGTATTTCCACATTGTAGCATGTATCAGTCTTTCTTTTATTAAGAATTTATTTTTTAGAGATGTTTAAAATTTACAGCACAATTGAGAGGAAGATAGAGAGATTTCCCATACACTCCCTGCTCCCATATATGCATAGCCTTCCCCATTATCAACACCCCTCATCAGATAAAGACAACACAATGAAAGAGAATTATAGGCCAATATCCCTCGTGAACACAGATGCCAAATTCCTCAACAAAATTCTAGCAAATTGGATCCAGCAGTACATCAGAAAGATCATACATCATAACCAAGTAGGATTTATCCCAGGGATGCAAGGATTGTACAATATCCGCAAATCAATAAAAGTGATACATCACATAAACAAATTGAGAGGTAAAAATCACATAGTCATATCAACTGATACAGAAAAATCACTTGACAAAATCCAACACCCATTTTTGATAAAAATTCTCAGCAAGGTGGGAATAGAAGGGTCATACCTCAACATAATAAAAGCCTTATATGAGAAACCCACAGCCAACATCATACTCAATGGGCAAAATCTAAAACCATTTCCCCTAAGAACAGAAAGAAGACAGGGATGCCTTCTCATCACTCCTGTTTGACATAGTACTGAAAGTACTAGCCACTGTGATCAGACAAGAAGAAGAAATAAAAGGCATCCCAATTGGAAAAGAAGTAAAATTGTCCTTATTTGCAGATGACAAGATACTGTATGTAGAAAACCCTAAAGACTCCATCAAAAAATTATTAGATTTAATAAATGAATTTGGCAATGTAGTAGAATACAAAATTAACACCAAGAAATTTATGGCATTTATATACACCAATAGTGAACTTACAGAAGGAGAGACTAAAAAATCAATCCCATTTACCATCGCACCAAAAAAAATTAAGATAACTAGGAATAAACTTAACTAAGGCAGTAAAAGACCTATACGGTAAAAACTACAGGACACTTAAAAAAGAGATAGAGGAAGACATAAACAGATGGAAGAACATATCGTGTTCATGGATTGGTAGAATCAACATCATTAAAATGTCAATACTACCTAAAGTAATCTATAGATTCAATGCAATCCCCATTAAAATACCAACGGCCTGTTTCACAGACCTAGAACGAAGTTTCCAAAAATTTTTAATTTATTAATTTGAGAGAGAGAGAGAGAGAGAGAGAGAGAGAGAGAGAGAGAGAGAGAGAATGAGAATGAGTGGGAGGGAGGGATTTGTTGTTCCACCTACTTATGCATCTTATGCATTCATTGGTTGATTCTTGTATGTCCCTTGACCAGAGATAGAACCACTAACCTTGGCATATTGGGACAACACTCTAACCAACTGAGAGGTACTCTGCAAAGGATATGTTTAACTTTTGAGGAACCACCAAAGCTTTCCACAACAGCTAAACTATTTTAAATTCTCACCAGCAATTTAGGAGGATCCAAATTTCCCACATCCTCGAAAGCAGTTGGTATTTTCCAGTTTTTAGGTTGTAGATACTTTGTGGTTTTGATTTGCATTTCTCTAATTGCTAATAATGTTGAGCATCCTTTCAAGCACTTAGTGGCAACTTGCATATCTTTATTTTTCAAACATTTCTAAAGTCAACCTGACATATGCAAACCTCTGTCTTCTTATTGACTTATCTACCACTAATAGAATCACAAAAAAATCAGTTAACATATTTCATTCTAATTCTTTTGCCACTGCTGCCCATATAAGACATTTCCACTAAGAGATGAGGTCTTAGATCTGCACATTAACTAGAGTGCCATATTTTTTAATAGGGATGTAGCACTTGCTTCAAATTGCTATAACTGACCCAGAGACATGGAATCATGGAATAGACTATGGAATCTCAGAGGAAAGGCAGGTGGGTGGGAAGAGATCAACCAAAGAACTTGTATGCATATGTGCATAACCCATGGTCACAGACAATAGGGTGGTGAAGGTCTAGGGTAGGGGTTGGACTTGAAGCGGTCAATGGTGGGGGAAGGGGACATGTGTTATACTTTCAACAATATTTTTTAAAAGTTGTTATCTGTGGATGTTGTACTTTTCCTAGGAACTATATTCATAGATGCTGTGTGTCTTTATTGGAAATGTTGTTTATGGATATTTTACCTTCACCAGAAATACATTTTATGGATGTTGTACCTTTCTTTGGAATACTGTTTGTGGACAGTGTACTTTACTTTGGATACAATTTGTGTCTAAATCATCTCCCATACCGAAGGACCCTTGAACATGGTTCAACATTGATTTCCTCTTCAAAGCTACCTCTCGTGCAGCTTATGAAGAAGAACTGTATTAGTATAAACCTATGTTTTATGTTTCTGAAATTTTGAGTTTGTAACGTGATTATTGGCAAGCTCATTAATGTTTTCTCTAGACTGAATGAATCTCATTCTTAAAACTATGTTTAAGAAATATAATCTCTTACACACTGTTCCCATTTTCTGGATGGATAAGCTGGGGATGGGCCTATTGGGGAAAAAGAAGAATATCAAACAGCAAATTGACCTGGGGCCTGGGAAAACAGCCCATGGCATAAAAAGTCTAACTGAATAGCTAGGCAAAGCAATTGGCAATAGTTGCCTCTAAAAAAAGATAAAAACTGTGGAAGCACAAAACATATTTATTCAGTTAAAAACTCTTACATAGGAATGTCTTGGTATAATGTACCCTGCACTGTGGCAAATGAATTTTCACCTTTGGAGGCATCATGCTACAATTATTTTCAGAATATTTTCTATGACTAAAGCATAATATTCCCATACATTCTATAGGAAGCCTCAAATCTATATTATGCACACTTCTACTTTCTTCATCTTCACTATTTTCCTTGGAATGAGGGAGTCAAATTTCTTGTGGGTATGTGACAACTTTCATTTATCCTTAACACCTATCTGTCTTGTCCCCCCTGTTCCTCTAATTTTGCCAGTATTAGCATACCTGTGCTTATTCATATACATGCTTGCTGCCTTAAAAATTCATGCCCATCATCTCTGCAGTCAGTCAGAATGCATTTTGTCTAAGTTGTACAGGTTAAAGAACAAGGTCATGTGCAAAGGGATATTGGCCTTGGGGGGCAGATCCATACAATTTACACAGAATACCTCCAAGAAGCATCCTGCTTAGTTGTTACAGCTTCACATTTGCTGCAATAAGGCTAGACAGGCAACAGCAAAATAACTGTTGTGGCTAAATTATTTGTCCATGTCTTAAAGTGGGCAAAAGAAGAAAGGTGAAGAAATCACCAATTCAAAACTAGCGTTGTCCAATTCTTGTTCCTTTTCTTTTTTACCACTGCTTTTCAGATAGGGTATTTAACTGTACTTAAGTGTTCTGACACTTGGGTGGTGATTCATTTGCTTAAAATTTTTCTTTTTAAACATTTAATTGGAGATAATTGTAGATTCACCTGCAATTATAAGAATTGCAGAGCGATACTATGTATCGTTTACCCATTTCCCCCCAATGGTAGCATCTTTCAAAACTATAGCATAATACAACAATCGGAATTTTCACATGAATGTGTTAAGATATAGAACATTTCCATCAGAAGGATTCCTCATGTAGATCCTTTATAGTCATACCCACTTCCCTCTTTTACCAATTCCCTTTTTAACCCCTATCAAGCAACAATCTGTTCTCCATTCATATAATTTGTAGTTTGAAGAATGTCATATAAATGGAATCATATAGTATATAACCTTTCAGAATTATTTTCTTCCCCACTCAGCATTATCCTCTGGAGATTTATCTAGGTTGATGTATGTATCAATATTTTGATTCTCTTTATTGCTGATTAGTATTCTATGGTATGAATATGCCACAATTTGTTTAACCATTCACACTGAAGAACATTTGGGCTGTTAGTCATTTTGAGTTATGAGCTATCAGAAATAGATCTGCCATAAACATTAATGTATAATTTTTTGTGTGAAAATAAATCTTCATACCTCTGGGGTCAAGGCCCAAGAGTGCAATTTTTGGATCTTATGGTAGTTATATGTTTAATTTTTTAAAGTAACAACCAAACTTCCCCATAGTGGTTGAACCACTTTACATTGATACCAGCAATTTATTAGATTCTCCACATCATGGCAAGAATTTGGTGTTGTGATTATTTTTATTTTATTTTAGCCATTTTGCTAAGCGATATTTCATTATGAGTTTAGTTTGCATTTCCTTAATGGCTAATGATATTGAGATGTTTTCAAGTACTAATCCACCAACTGTATATATTCTTTAATGAAATATGTTAATGTCTTTTGCCCATTTTTCAATTGGAATATTTTACTTTTTTTTAACCCAATATGGATATTTTATTTTTTTCTTTATTGATTAAGATATTACAAATGTGACCTTATCCCTCCAATGTCCTCTCATCCCCCCACTCCTGCCCTCACCCTCACCCCCTGTTGTCCACATCCCTCGCGTATGCTTATATGCATGCATACAAATCCTTTGGTGGAACTCTCTGCCTCCCCCCACCCTCTCCTACCTTCTCTCTGAGTTTTGAGCATCTGATTGATGCTTCTCTGTCTCTACATCAGTTTTTGTTCATTGGTTTATGTTGTTCATTATAATCCACAAATGAGTGAGAGCATGTGGTATTTTTCTTTCATTGACTGGCTCATTTCACTTAGCATAATGCTCTCCAGTTCCATCCATGTTGCTGCAAATGGTAAGAATTCCTTCTTTTTTACAGCAGCATAGTATTCCATTGCGTAGATGTGCCAAAGTTTTTTAATCCATTTATCTGCTGATGGGCACTGAGGCTGTTTCCAAATCTTAGCTATGGTAAAATTGTGCTGCTATGAATATAGGGATGCATAAATCCTTTCTGATTGGTATTTCTGGTTTCTTGGGATATATTTCTAGAAGTGGGATAATTGGGTCAAATGCAAGTTCCATTTTTAGTTTTTGAGGAAACTCCCTACTGATCTCCACAGTGGCTGCACCAGTCTGCATTCCCACCAGCAGTGCAGGAGGGTTCCTTTTTCTCTGCATCCTCGCCAGCATTTGTCATTTGCTGATTTGTTGATGATAGCCATTCTGACAGGTGTGACATGGTACCTCATTGTCGTTTTGATTTGCATCTTTAGGATGATTAGTGATTTCGAGCATGTTTTCATATGTCTCTCAGCCTTATTTATGTCCTCTTTCGAAAAGTGTCTATTTAGGTCCGTTGCCCATTTTTTGGTTGGGTTGTTTCTCTTCCTTTTGTTAAGTTGTATGAGTTTCCTGTAAATGTTGAAGATTAAACCTTTATCAGAGATATCATTGGCAAATATGTTCTCCCATACAGTGGGTTTTCTTGTTGTTTTGTTGATGGTTTCTTTTGCTGTGCAGAAGCTTTTTATTTTGATATAGTCCCATTTGTTTATTTTCCCTTTAGTTTCCATTGTCCAAGGAGCTGTGTCTGTGAAGAACTTCTTTCGGCATATGTCTGAGATTTTGCTACCTGTGGAATCCTCTAATATTTTTTATGGTTTGCAGTCTTATGTTTAAGTCCTTTATCCACTTTGAGTTTATTTTTGTGTATGGTGTAAGTTGGTGGCCTAGTTTCTTTTTTTTTTTTTTTATATGTCTGACCAAATTTCCCAGCATCATTTATTGAAGAGACTGTCTTGGCTCCATTGTATGTTCTTGCGTCCATTGTCAAATACTAATTGAGCATAGTTATTTGGATCGATTTCTGGGTTCTGTATTCTATTCCATTGGTCTATATGTTTGTTCTTATGCCAGTACCAGGCATTTTTGAGAACAGTGGCCTTGTAATACAGATTAATATCTGGTATTGAGATCCCTCCTACTTGGTTCTTTCTTCTCAGGATCACAGCAGCTATTCGGGTGTGTTTTTTTTTAAATTTTTATCCCAGATGAATTTTTGGATAGTTCTTTCTAGATCTGTGAAATATGCTGTTGGTATTTTAATGGGGATTGCATTGAATCTATAGATTGTGTTGTGGGGACTCACAGTGGCACCCAGGAACCGTCTGTTGGGGTGTTGGGGCACAGGAGGCCTGCCTTCTGGAATGGCATGACTGTGGTGTCCAGATTTCTATAGTTGTGGGGTGGGCAGACTCAGCTTTTGCTGCTGCCTCCGTGGTTGGATACATGCAATCCCAGCAGCAGTTCACAGGGGCACCTGTGGTGTGTTTGCCACCAGGGTGCACCGACACACCCTGAAGGGCCCTGGCACTGAAGCCACTGGATTACAGTGTCTGTGGGCAGGTATCCCAGAAGAGGGAATGCAGCGTTTCTACAACACAGAAGTGCACCCCACTGTGTCCAGCAGGGCTCAAAGCAGGGCATCTGGGCTGCCTGTGGAGCAGTGGTCTTGGGAGACCTGCAAGCTGGAAAAGCATGCAACAGTAGTGTCCAGAGTTCTGCAGCTTTGGGGTCGGGAAACTCAGTTGATGCTGATGTGCCTGTGGAGGATAGGTGCGCTTTACCAGTGATGGCACACAGGAGGACCCACAGTGAGTTTGCTAGCGTAGGTGCACTGAAGCACTCTGAGTGACCTGGCACGCTTAACTGAGGCATCTTTGGGCAGGTATCCACGATGGGTGAATTCAGAATTCCTACTGCCCAGGGGAGTGCATCCTTATTTGTCCAAGATTGGACCCAGTGGCGGCTCACTGCGGCTTCCCAAGGTGCCCTGTGGATATGGGCTCAGAGGGAGTGGGCAACTGTGGGCATTTGCTGGCACCGAGCTCTGCCACACTCTGAGGGGCCCTGGCACTGAGCTCTGAGGGGCGTTGGCACTGAGTTCTGCCACACTCTTCAGAGCCCTGGTGCTGAAGTTGCCCAGCTGGGTGTGTGTGGGCAGTTATTCAGGCAGCGGGATTTCTAAACTTCTACTGGGGGGGCTATGCGCCTGTGCCTGTACAAAATCACACCCAGCTGGGGCTCACAGTGACTCCCGAGAGGTCTATGGAGTGGTGCACCTCAGAGACCTGTGTGAAGATACAAGCAAATGTGATGACCTGCACGCTGGAGATGTGCGAATGCGAGTTTGGAGGTCTGCTGCTCCAGTGAGGGAGGTTGCACTTACTGCTGCAGGCGCTGTGTTCCTTTGGAGGTGGAGATCCCAGGGTCTGGGAGTCTGCGGGTGGGACAGCAGGATTTTGGCTGGAGTGGCTGCCGGTTCGCTGGCAGTGTCTCAGGTCTGTCTGGGTGGTGGTGCTGATGAGTTCCTAGAAGAGGCCTCTCTCCCCTTCAAGATGGCGTGGGCTCTATGCCCAAGTCCCGCAGTTTGGGGAGTGCCCACAGCAGTGGTAGTCTCTCCCTGTCCCAGAGAGCCTGGTCTGCCAGCCTCTGCTGCTCCTGCTGGATTTAATGGTCCCTCACTCTCTGTCACACACACACCACATACCTCCACACACTCTCCTGTCATCCTCTCACTCGCTCACTTCCTATCCTTCACCTCCGTCCTGCCAGCCACCATTTTTTCGAACCTCTTAATTTTGGATTATTTTATTTTTTACTGTTGAGTTTGTGGATTCTTTATATCCTAGATATTAATCTTTTGTTAGATATATGGTTTTCAGATCTTTTCCCTTAGTCTGTAGCTTGTCTTTTCATCCTATTAAAAAGGTCTTTCACAGAATAAAAATGAAATTTTGATAAACTCTAATATATCAATTTATTCTTTTATGGATTGTGCTTTTGGTCTCATCTAAGTAAAACTTTTGTTTAGCCCTAGGTTTTAAACATTTTTCTCCTATTTCCCCCCTAAAAGTTTAAAATTTTACAATTTAAAATTAAGTCCATCACCCATTTGAGTTATTATTTTTTGTATAAGGAGTTAAATTTAGATATCTAGGTTAAATTTTTTTTGGAAAATTGTTTGAAAGTTTCCTGGTTCTTGGTATGATGGGTGATTTTCAACTGAAATATGTATATTTTTGATTCTATGTTATGAGGCTCTAGATCTTATATAAAACTTATGTTTTAGTTGGCATTGTATAATATCATTCAAGCAGGGGTAATGGGGTGCTGCCTCATTACTGCCAAGTGGAGGTAGAAGTCTAGGTTCCCCATTAGCCTCCATTGGCATCTGAGGTAGGTAGTCTCCTCATTACTGATGAGCAGTGGTGTGAGTTTCAGCTCCCTATGTAGTCTCCACTGACACTTGATGGGGATGACTTTGTTACTGCTGGCTGGTGATGACAGTTGTGAATCTCTACTACTTGTTTCAAAAATTAAGGTGTTTGATTTGTGTGCTTGTCCAGATGAAGTGTTAGCCTCCTCCAGGAGGGATTACATTTTCCTGAAAAAAGTATTTTGAATCTGTTTTAGTGACTTAGCTGTATTCATTGATATTCCAGATAATGCCTTCCTAAACCACTTCACCCTCTCCTCTGCACCACAGCCTCAGGCTATACATCTCACCTTGCCTTGTCTTTCAAACACGAGTAGCTGGAGGAGATTTGGGCAGGAGATGTGGCTTACTCTATTAAACCCAATCACCGAATACACACATTGTCCTGCATACAGTGGGTCAGCAGTCTGATTACCACAGGTGAAAGCTGAACATGATAAGGAGCAAGAAGCTACAGAGCTTCCCTAGATCTACTAGTACAGTTCTCCTTGAGATGAATTAAATTCAAAACTGAAATCTAACTATATCTGTCTATAGAACCTACTCACTGGAATAGAAAATTGACCATTGCAATTTCTTTTAAGGACATTTGAAAGAGACCACAATTATGCCCAAAGGAACCATCATGCTATAAGAAGTTTGTGACCCCAGCCCCTGTAGCTTAAAGGTATTATAGCTCTTATAATAGCCTGGATGCTACTTTATATCCTCAGAGCCCACCTTTATTGTTTTACAGGAATATAAACAGAAAGTTATTACATGAATGTTACTTGTAGAACTTGAACTGATGCGTATATTAGACACACACATCAGGAGAAAGCAAATTCACAACAGGTCTGGCCAAAGGAGGAGAGCTGGAAAGAGAGCCCATGGTAGATTAGGAAGGCAGATGAAGGTTAAAGTCAGTCAAAGAAAGACAAGTATCACATGATCTCACTCATATGAGGAACCTAAAGAACAAAACAGAGACATAGAAGCATGGAACAGACTGTCGAATCTCAGAGGGAAGGTGGGGGAGGGTGGGTGGGTGAAAAGAGATCAACCAAAGAACTTGTATGCATATATGCATAACCCATGGGCACAGACAATAGGGTGGTGAAAGCCTGGGGTAGGGGGTGGGGGTGGTTCAGAAGGGGTCAATGGGGGATAAAGGGGGACATATGTAATACTTTCAATAATAAAGGTTTTTAAAAAAATCTCTATCTTGCCAAATATAAGGCTACTCATCCTAAGGATGTCCCTCATATTACATGATTCACATGATGCCAGGGAAATAATTTGGGGGAAAGAAGGCAAATTTTTAACTCAATTTCGCCTCTTCCAAGTGAACATAACCAAGCATCTTCTGAAATTTTACCTCCTCCCTCCCAAAGCTTCCATGATTGACCAGAGGAGCAAAGATGTATTCATTTACCTCACCCTGATCTGAAATAAAATTCCATGAAAATGCTTCCATTCTTCATCCAATTGTGCACTTGCATTCAATTCTCTACCTGGCATAGTACCCAGCACTTAGCCACTGAGTAAACATTTGCTGTTATTTACTGAGTATTCACTATAAGCAGTCATTCTTTCATTGTACTTAGCATAATAGCAAATAATTATTTGCTTAATGACTGTCTTCCTCACTAGATTGTGAGTGTCACAAGGCCAGGGTTGGAGTTTGTCTTATTCATAGGTGTCCTTTTAATTCTTACTGCAAGGCCCCACACCTATTAAGACTAAATAAATATTAACTGAAGACAAGAACACCATGCACAAAGCACTATTTATTCATTTTCTCACTTAATCTTTAAACAACCTGTACACTCAGTAGTATTATCACTGTTTTATAGGTGAGGAACGGAGGCTCAAAGAGCTGCAATAACTTAACTTAGGTCAGAGCCAGGATTCTGAGAATATATTATCCTGCTTCCCTCTTTTTTAAAAATCCTCACCTGATTTCCATTGATTTTTAGGAAGAGTAGAAGAGAGAGGGAAAGACAGAGAGAAACATCAATGTGAGAGAAACACATCGATTGGTTACCTCCTTCACATACCCCAACCACGGCCCAGGCTGGGGAGGAGTCTGCAACCAAGATACATGCCCTTGACTGGAATTGAACTTGGGACCCTATGGCCCGCAGGCCTGCTCTACACACTAAGCAAACCGGCTATGGCCTGCCTCCCTCTTTTTAAGTCCAATTCCACTACTTACTAGCTGTAGCCTAGAAAAGTTTACAAAGTTTTTCAAGCCTCAGTTTTGTTATCTATAAACAAAGAAAAAAATGGGATCTATTTTATAGATTGTTTGTGAAGTCTGCTTGAGTTTATATATGTAAAGAACCTAGTTGTAGTGGTTGGTATATACAATCAATATTTAATAAAAGCTGCTACTCCTGTATTATTGAATCAAATATGCAGACAAAAGTGACTGTAGATACAGTGCCTTGTCCCAGAGCAGATAGGGAAAGCAGCTGAAACGAGTAGCTTCCAGACCGAATTGGCAGTGGAGATCGAGCTGGGAGACAGCTTGCAGCTGGAGAAGAAAGAAGACTCCTGACAGAGGTAAATTCAAGGCTTTGGGAAAGATATTTTACCAGACCTTAGCCCTGAGGATCGGAAAGGCTCCGCACG
>PVJC01022857.1:0-26941 GCA_004026665.1 Murina feae
TTTTGCTAGAGGCAGTTTAATCGGAGCTGAGCTGAGCAGGCGCAGCTTCACTTTCGCTCCTGCCGCAATGGAAAGGGCTGTTTACTCAGGTCCGTGAGTGGCGGCCGCCATGTTGGCTGGGCTAATTTGCATACAGCCGCTCTGATTGGCTGGTGGGCGTGGCTTACCCGTCTCGGAGAAACGGTTAATTTTAATATTTTGCTTTTATAGAGTAGATAGCCAGAAAAGGCAAAGCCTTCATGGGAGGGATTGTGTTACTACAAATGGACACTTGAGATCTTTTGGAGTTGATGGGAATATTATAAAATTGCATTGTGATAGCAGCTGAACAACTCTGTAAATTAACTGAAATGTATTGAATTAAACACTTAAAACAGCTGAATTTTATGACAAATTTTATTCCTTAGTACAGCTATTTTTAAAAAATGACTCTAGTAGTGCCAGAGACATTGATGTTAAAGATGCAAATTGTAATAGATATTTTACTTTTTTATCTATTTTGAAAAGTTTACATATCCAGAATTACAGGTGTTTTTTTAAAGGAAGAACCACTTTATTTTGAGTGGTGTAAATAAAACTTTATTTATAACATAATAAACATACCTTCCATACATTTCTTCACAGTTATTCCAAAGAATAAAACCTCTGGCTTAATTAGAATTTACATTTTTCCTTAAATATTCCAAAACATATCCATGTCAATTTTGGAAATTCAGTCGTGCCTGATACAATGAAATAGGGTAAACCGTGATCGGTGGCCAAATCTGAAAGGCAAGAAGACATAAAATCATCTGAACAATTCTATTAGGATACTTTTTAAAATATAGTATATACTAACTCTTAAATACATTTCTGTCTAAGTACCAGCTACCTAATAGTGTTAGAAAATAATTGCAAATTTTGTATTTTGTCCCCAATATAAATTTTTTTAACAAAGGTGTATTGAAAGATTTATATTTTCCAAAATCATTGGAATTTACAATTTAGTAATTTAGGTTTGTACCTCTTTTAGGACCCAGGAAAAAAAAGAAAAGAAATCTCACCGACTCCAACCTATTTGTATCTGCTGAAGAGGTAAGGGGTAATGTACTACTTTGAGAAGTTAGCTATTCATTGTTTTAAGTTTTCTGATAAATGTATTCCCCCACCCCACCCCACCCCACCCCACCCCCTTTCTTTTTTTTAAGTTTGGCCACCTATTGGATGAAAATATGGGATCCAAGTTTGACAACATTGGCATGAATGCCATGGCTAACAAAGATAATGCAAGTAAGTAACTTGAATTTTTTTGCTAAGTGACTTTATAAATGCTTTTTAGACATTTTAATTTTTCTGATATTCATGGTTACTGGCTTCTGTTTTTTGCCAGTAAAAAGGGTTCAGGGGAAATAAAACCTTTAGAGCATTTGTTCCTTTCCTGTCCTGGTCTTTTATAAATAAAACCGCAATCTTTGACATTGGGATTTGCATTGTGGTTGGGAAACAACTGTAGGCCCTGGCAGACAGAAGCTCCTGTTACTCAGTGGGCTGTTCTGCGGGGCCTCCGAAAGTCTACAGTGTGGTGTGCTCATCTGTCTTCTCCCCCAAAGGTCTCAAACAGCTCAGGTGGGAGGCTGAACGTGATGACTGGCTACACAACAGAGACGTGAAAAGTATCATCAGGAAAAAGAAAAATTTCAAGAAGAGGAGGCCAAAAACGCCTCAGAAAATTAAAAAGCAAAGAAAATGAGTGTTTTCTAAATAAATTATAAATTGAGATTGTACTTACTAACTTTTGTTGTTCAACCACTTTTCTTGATCTTGCAGTCTGACTCCATACATTCCAGACCATTCGATGGATTTGTAATAAACTATAAATTAAAAAATAGTTGTCATTTATAAAATTATGTAAAAATGATCATCTACTTGACAGAGAAAGAAATAGCTCCAAGATGTTAGCAAACCTGAAATTGGTTTTAAACTTTAAGCTGGCTTTTATTCCATTACCACCTTAGGTATGTCTCATTCCATATCCTACATTCTTAACTACTTGAAGAATTAAGAATCCAGCCCATGAACTGCTCTCATCTAGATAACTCTAAGTGAGAATTTTCTCTACTCTGTTCTCAGAAGGAGCCAAAATAGGGAGGAATAATACTTTTTTAAATTAACATCACAAAATAGTTATTTCGCCCTTAATTGGTCATAAAGAAATTACTATTTAGTTTATATAGGTTACCTGAAAACATCTTTTTGTAGTTTTATTTTAATTAAGATAAAAGTTATAAATACCTAGAAGATGAACAGGTTACCTGAAACATACCTTCCAAGATGAAGGGAAATTTCTTGCTCATTGTTTGCCTAAAATCTGATGGGAAAAAAAAACCTTAAAATTAGACATCATTATATTAGTATATTAATATATGCAGCCATATTTTAACCTTAGGGCATATAAAGTAGGAATCCCACAGATTAGAAATTTTTAAGGTCCTGCTAATCCAGGAACTATATGCTTTTGGGTCTAAACTGCACTTGCATATAACCTTCTGTAGTTATTTTTACCTATATATATGATGTAATTAGAAGTATTTAAAAGCAAATTTTTTTATTATTATTATTACATAAAGTTTTACAAAGATTGGTACATATATCTCTTTTTCCCCCTGCCCTTCCCCCTGCCTCCCCTACCCCCCAGTGTTTTGTTAAAAGCAAATTTTTAATGTTAATATGTAATTCTCTTATGTAACTACAAGTTAATTTTTATGGATGCAATTTTACCTTGTTTTGAAATTAGAAATAAGACTACAATACCCAGTTTTTTTTAAGTTGATCTTAAACTTTAATTTGCTTTTAAATACTATCTGGATGTTTTCTTTTATATCCTTATAGTTTAAAAGTATAGAGACTGCCCTAGCCAGTTTGCTCAGTGGTTTGGGCATCGGCCCAGAAACTGCAGAGTCTTGAGTTTCATTCTGGTCAAGGGGCATGTATCTTGGCTGTAGGCTCAATCCCTGGGCCCCAATGGGCACCACCAGTATGGAAGGCAACCAATCAATGTGTCTCTTTCACATCGATGTTTCTGTCTCTCTCCCACTCTAAAAATTAATGGAAAAAATATCCTCAAGTGAGGATTAACAACAACAAAAGCATAGAGACCGAATATCCAGTAGCATCGTGGAACTGTTCCGGTGAAGGATTTTTAAGAAAACAAATGACAGGTTTCAAAGATGGCCACCACTGGGGATTGCTATTCCGGACTTTAATAAAAGAGAGAGCAGCACTTCCTAATTTAAAAGTTTGTGAGCCCGGGCGGTGTGGCTCAGTGCTTGAGTGTCGACCCATGAACCAGGAGGTCACGGTTTGAAAAAATAAAAACATACTTGGAAAATAAAAAAGTTTGTTAGCTCTCACATAAAATTTCACCCCACAATAGGTCAAAGCACTTTCAGTAATAGCCAGGGCATGGAAAAGGTTTTCAGTGCCCAGTGCTGATGCAGAACTCTGCAAGCCTAAGAAACTGGGTACTTGGACAATTTGGCTATGCTACTCTCAGTAGTGAGGTGCATTTGCTACATCTGTGCTCCCAAACTAAGCTAGACTAAGGACACTAGCTCTATTACCCACCCCTGCACTAGGGAAACTCAGGGAAGTGTGAAACATATCCCCTAGTCTACAATTTTTTAAATATATTTTTATTGATTTTAGGGAGGGAGAGAGAAACATCAATGATGGAGAGAATCATTGATTGGCTGCCTCCTGCACACCACCTAGTGAGGATTGAGCCCAAAACCCACGCATGTGCCCTTGACCAGAATAGAACTTGGGACCCTTCAGTCCATAGACCAACGCTCTATCCACAGAACCAAACTGGCTAGGCTGCAAACAATTTTTTAGGAGGAAGCTAAGAATCCTTTACAATAATTAACACCTAGTTGCCCCTTGTGCCATACTAAAAATGTCTAATGACGCTGAATCTGAAGAAGCAGTTTCTCTAACAATGCCGTTTAGCTCCTAAAATGCATTAGCAAACTGTATACCCCTCTATAAAACATTCACTTCTGAATTATCATTACCTTGGCTTGTGTCCATCTTATTAAACAAAACATATGCTCCAGCAACGCCCAGAAATTCAGCTACCAAAACTCCTTTAAAGATCTTCTTTGCCAGTGGTTCCAAAGTGCGAACCATCCTAAGTTTAACAATAAATACATGTGAACTAAATGAGCATGTTAAAACTTAATGTCACTTCTATAAAAACAACTCCATTCTTTGATTATTTCGGTATGTTGATACTGTTCTGTGCTCTGCGCAGGTGGTATGTTCTGGAATACTCTGCAGTCCCAGCTCACACCTTTACTCCCTTCACTCCTGACTCCTTTTCACAACACCTGAGGGTGGGGCAGTAATTAAATACCCTAAATACCCTACCTTTGTAGTATCCTACTAAAATCATTTCCAGGTGTCCGTCTCCCCCCCCCTCCCCCCCCACTATTCCCTTCTCTCATTTTGATAATGTGATCCCCTGGGGACTAAAACATAAACACTTTAGTATTCTTACCCAAAAGAAGCAGGGGAAGTGAAAGGAAAAAAACAAACCATCAGGCAGGTGAGTGGGTTGAGGAGAGTTGTTTTGCTGTTCACTACAATGCTGTACATTACTGACAGGAAATTAGCCCTCCTCAGTACAGAGAGCTCTCTTGGGGTTATGTTTAATGTTCAAGGGGTGAAAAGAACAAAACAGCCTGTCTGTAGCCAGACCCAGTATAAAGAATCCCAGTAAATGTCCTGACCGGTTTGGCTCAGTGGATAGAGCCTCGGCCTGTAGACTAAAGGGACCCAGGTTCCGTTCCCTTCAAGGGCATGTACCTTGGTTGCCGGCACATGCCCAGTGGGGAGTGTGCAGGAGGCAGCTGATCAATGAGTTCTCTCTCATCGGTGTTTCTGGCTCTCTATCCCTCTCCCTTCCTCTCTGTAAAAAATCAATAAAAAGTAATATTAAAAAAAAGAATCCCAGTAAAATGTCATTTCGTTTTGTTGAAGAGAGTGAGGTTAAGGGTTCAAACAATAAAGTGCAAATAACACTGTATCATAAGTCATTCACCTTTCTTGTAAACGTATATATATGTACAAACACACAGCTTCAGGTTGTAAGGACCGATAGAGCCCGTTAGATAAAGCCCCGGCATACTGTGCACAAGAAAGTCAGGCTCCTGGCTTGCAGAGGAGAAACAAGAGCCGACAAGCTTCTGGGAAGGTCGGGACTTGGGTGACGCTTCCATAAACCGGCCCCCTAGGGGCTCCGAGCAAAGCAGGGCTGTGCTCACGGGGTTAACATCACACGGGCTCCAGCACACAAGCGTAAGGCAGGCTCCACGTGGCACCCGGAGACCCCTCACCCGAGGCCCACCCTGGAGATCTGCAGGGCTCGGCATCTGCAGCGACACCCGGGGCCGCAGCCGGGCCTCGGTCTAGACGCGGGACAGATCGCTCAGCTCCGTCTCCCCAGGTGCCCACCCGCCAAAGCCGAGCGGCCTGCGGGGCGCCGGGAGCAGGCTGGCTGCCCACGACCCTCAGCCCCCGCCGCCCCGCCCCGCCGGGGCCCCTGCTCCCGCCCTCGGCCCGGCTGCCCCCGGGACCGCAGGGCACGCCAGCCCGGCCTGGCCCAAGGTCGCCGAGCAACCCGGAAACACTCGGTCAGTCCGGCGGCGTGCGCGGGGAGACACTGACACCCCAGTGTCCTCAGCATAACGAGGGCCCCCCCAAACTAGTCGTGCTCCCGCTCTGGGTAGCACAAACCTACCTCCCTAACCAGTGCCTTCCCGCTCTCTCACCTGAATCGCGTGCCCTGGGGGCTGCGCCTGCGCAAGGGTTGGAGAGCCCCGCCCCTCCTGGAGTCGACCCCGCCCCCCGGTGTTGACCCCGCCCCCAGGACTAATTAGCATTTATTGACATCTTGCTAGGAGCCTGTCTGGACTGTGGCCTACATGCCTTAGTTTATTTAATCCTCAAAACAACCCCATGCTGTGACGGTCTCATTTTACCGGGAAGGGGAACGGCTTACCCTGCCCACAAGCACAGCCCCTAAAAGACAGGACTCGGATTTGAACCAAGGCTGCTAACTCCAAAGCAGCGGTTCTCAACCTGTGGGTCGCGACCCCTATGGGGGTTGAACAACATCCTGCATATCAGATATTTACATTCTAATTCATAACAGAACCAACATTACAGTTGTGAAGTAGCAATGAAAATAATGTTATGGTTGGGGGTCACCACAACGAGGAACTGTATTAAAGGGTCACGGCATCAGGAAGGTTGAGAACCACTGCTCCAAAGCCTGTGCTCAATCATTCTTCCTCACCCTTCCGCCCAAGGTGTGATGGTCTCCGAGAATCAGCGATACTGGCTTCCCCTGGGAGCTTGTTAGAATGCAGGCCCAGCCGCTCCACATCTGCTGTTTAGCCAGATCCCTAGACAATTCTATTGCAAATTAAAATTTGAGAAGTATAGCCCATAATACCCTGTAGAAGGACGAGGAGGATGGGAGACAAGAAACGGGTATAAAGGTCTACTGAGGCACCAGGTGCCAAGCCGGGACTGCTTCCCTGTCAATAAGGTACAGTATTGTACTCAACAGCAAAACAACTCCCCACCCACTCACCTGCCTGATGTTATAATTTCTTCTCGTTTTTTTTTTAACTTCCTGTTTCATTTCTTGTAGGTAAGAATAGTAAAGTTTTAATACTTCAGTGCCACAGGGTAATAACATTATCAAAATGAGAGGAGGGAATATTGACGACTTTTTTGTCACTTCTTTCTCTCTCTCTCTCTCTCTCTCTCTCTCTCTCTCTGACTAAAAAACACACAAATTAATTAAAAGAAAAGAAGGTAAGTAGGAACGTTCTCTTTAATCTCAAGTAAGGAGCTTTAAATAAACCTCCTATGCTACTGCCACCAGGGCCAGGAACCAAGGCAGGAAGCACTGCCTGAGAGGGCCACCCCCACTTACCCTGGGCCTGAATGGACCTGGGAGCCGAACTGCAAAGCTGGGATCTCACAGGACCTGGGGGCACCCTGCACTCAAAGGCACGCCAGTGCAAGGGCATCCTGGTGTCTAGGTTATTTTGCCATCATTCCTGCCACTTTTTCCTCCCCTCAAGCATCCCGTACAACTAGAGTGGAGTATGTAGAATGGTAAGGTGGAAAGGTTGCCCTGAGCCTAGGGAGACTAACAGGAGTCAGAGCTCCTGTTACCAATTCAAAACAGCCCTGAATCCTCCCACAGCTACCGGCATCACGTCCGAACAGGACCCAGCCATATTGTCTTTCTAAATGTTTCACTCACTAAGATGCAAGCCAAGGACAATAACAATGTTTGAATTAATATCTTAAAGTCTATCTTCCCCAGGGAAGCAAAGGCTCTGTACAATGGAAGGGAAGGGACAATCCCACTAAGCAGCTTGGCAGGGAGTCCTTTTCCTTTCAGGGAGGAAATTCTGAAATTCGCAACCTTCCCACCTTCAGAGAATAGCATCCTCTTATTATGTAAGGTAATAAGACCTTCGAGGGGGAGTGCTGTTTGGAGATTAAAACATAGCAAAACACTCACATATTCTAATTTTACCTTTGTACAAACTTAAAAAAAAAAAAATCTCAGCTATAACAAACCCCAGATACCTATTCCCAACTAGGTACTCTCTTTGGTCAGTTCTGTCCTCTCAAAATGAAGGTTAAAAGAGGTTGTTAACTAAAGAATTTATAAGCATACATGCTTTGCCCATGGATTCAGACAATAGACCAGTGAAGGCCTGGGGTGGGATGGGAGATGGGTGGAGGAGAGCGAAAGAGGAGAAAGGGGACATATTTATAATACTCTCAACCATAAAATGATTTTTTTAAGAAGTGGAGATTAAAAGTTGCCCTCCCACATCCACCACTGCCTCAGTCAGATACATTTTGTTGACATAAAGTTTCCACCATTCTATGATGCATGTGTTCTCATAGGCTTACATTTCTGAAATGGGAGAGCCTCTCACAATTGCTGTGTACATTTGACACAGTGATTTCCCAAAATGCTGTTATTAAATGAAGTCTTCTAGAACCCGGAAATGTATTTCCCCTGTGGTCCTAAAAATATCTCTCCTCAGAAGGTAAGAGTTTTGGGTTTGTTTGTTTCAGTGAAAAGTCCTATGGCCTTGTTTCTTGTAGCCCATGAAGAAGCACCAAGAACGCAGTGACGCTAACTAAACCTGGGACTTCTCAGAAAGATCTCGTGGCAATTGCCTCTTTGCCAGGAAACAGCCTGCATTCCATGTCCAGCTCCTCACACTCCTGACTCTATTTAGCTCCATAAACCTCCAATGAACCACCCTGACTGGTTTGGCTCAGTGGATAGAGGGTCGGCTTGCAGATTGAAGGGTCCCAGGTTCGATTCAGGTCAAGGGCATGTACTTTGGTTGTGGGCACATCCCCAGTGTGGGTAGGGGGATGCAGGAGGCAGCTGATGGATGTTTCTAACTCTCTATTCCTCTCCCTTCCTCTCTGTGAAAAATCAGTAAAATATATTTTAAAAAACAACAACTAAAAACTCCGATTTAACCTACCTGCAAAAGGGTAACAATAGTAACACTGATTTCATAGGGCTGTTATTAATACGAAGTTACATTAAATTATCTATTACTCTTACCAGCTTGGCAGCATGCCTGGTGCACACAAGCAATCAGTTTTTGTTAGCCATTATTAAATGATGCTAACTATTATTTTAACCAATATATGAATGACTACAGCAGTTAAGTATACATAGCTAGGAGTTAACTTCTTAAGTTTTAACATTAGTTTAAAGAAAGGTAAATATAGGCCTTAAAAAACTATGTTCCTGGGGCCAAAGGGGATAAAAATGGAAGGAGAAGGAGGAGGAAGAGGAGGAGGAGGAGGAGGAGGAGGAGGAGAAGGAGGAGGAGGGGGAGGAGGATGAAAAGGAGGAGGAGATGACAATGGGGGAGAGAAAAGCTCAACATATGTTTATGGATATTTGACTTAAGAAAAGGAAAAGGGTAAATTTTGACCCAGAAAGTATATTACTTAGGATACAGCCTAAATTACTGTAACAAAGAGACTAAAAATTCAGTGGGTCCAACATGATGGACAATGGACTTCCAAATACCGTTTAGAAGGTTAGTTATGAGCAGGGTGGGTCATGGGAAGGTGGTTTTATTTCACCAGGTGGCCCGGTAAGCCTCCTTTCCTCTATCTTGGGCTACCACCCCCTGGAGGACTGTTTTCTGACTTTGCAAAGCTGGCTGGCCAGCATCAGGTCTGTCCCACAGGCGTGAGGAAGCGGATAGGGAAGAATTAAAGAACCATCAATTGCCCGTGTTAAGGATGTGGCCAGGGAGTTGCACATGTTACTTCCTTAGCCCCAGGGCCACAGCAAGCTGCGAAGGAGGTGAGCGTTACAGCTCAGTTTATCCAAAGGAAAAGGCATCGCCCTTCTATGAACCTTACAACTCTGTTGTTAAAAAGGTCAGGAAGAGCAGCTCTCATTATCCCCATATTACACAGGTCTTTGAATGTGTAGGATGAGCTCAGGCTGGGGGAAGGGTGACGGATCAGCAAGTGATAGAGCCACGATTCAAACTCAGGTCTTCAGACTTTTAAATCTACTGAGCCAGTAAATGACAGATCTGAGTCTGATGTCTAGAACTGCCTTCAAACCACAGGCTCTTTTCCACCCACTAAATTACCTCTCCATCTCATTACTTCCTCATCACGAGTGGGTTGTATGTGCAAAGCTATCACCTGAAGACAGAGCTGAGGTTTCATTCCACAAATTGCTTTTTGCTACTAAGAAAACTGTATACCTGATTCAATTAAATAATTGTTTTTTAGATATTTCATGTATATTATTGTCTATTTACAGATTCCATTCTTACCTTCATTGTGGGGGTTGCCTATAATGGTAATATAATCAACCCTTGGGGTAATATTCTCTGATCCTCAGCTGTTTTGCACCTGGAGTTTGCCTTTTGTCAGAGGTGGGTATTCAAAAGGCTGGGGGAGGCGTGTTGGATGAGAATTAAATGACTTCCTTCTCATGTGAATGCGAGGAGCCATTTATTCCGCCTCCTGAACAGCTCCATTAAAAGCTATCACTGCCCCTATAGAGCAGGTTCATTAACAGGCACCCAGCATGGCTGATAAGTCGAAATTCATTGACTACATTGATGAAGCTTTGGAAAAATCTAAAGAAACTGCACTTTCTCGCTTGTTTTTCACCCATCAGGGGATTCCTTACCCCGTCACCATGTGCACCTCAGAGACCTTCCAAGCCTTGGACACCTTTGAAGCCAGAAGGGATGACATGGTGCTAGCATCTTATCCGAAGTGTGGTAAATAGCAACTCACGTTCACTTTGTCACCGTGCGTCGGTAGGGAAGGGTGCAAGGCAAAGGAAGGTGGGGAGGAAGCTGGCCAGAAATCAGTGAGGAGATGGCTAAGATGGGTCAGAGCACAGGATGCCAAGTCAACTAAAACTGCTAGATTGGGAAACCACGGGATCTGAGGAAGGAGGGGTGTGTGTGTGGAACGAACGTGATGGCTGGTGGGTGTAGAAGGAGAGAGATGCACAGAGGGGCTGGAAACAGAAACACGAATGCAGGAAAGTCTGGTTGCCATGGAGCACTGAATGTACTAGAGGTTTTCCATCCTGATTTTTGACGGAAGAAAAACCATGGCCACGTCCATGATTTAGGTAATGATTTCCACGTAACAGGTTATTTTTCAGGACCAAGCATCAGTTCTCCAGTCTCTCAAACCAGCTTTACAATGGTCGTTCATCGGTGGACAATAAGACATTCAGAATCCAAATTATCTTATTTTACACAATCAACTTTTGATTCTTTTAACCGTAATTTTATCTCTGTTTATTAAACCCAACCTCACTCATTTAACGTTTTTCTTTCTCTTAAATGATGCTGGGATTTTATAAAATCAAAGTTATATACTCCTATTGAAAATATCCATTAATGTAAGATAAAATAACATGATATATAAAAGCGATCATTGCCACAGCATACAGTTTTTCTATAATGCACATGTTATAATTAGAAAAGAAGTACTGTCTCATGTTAAAGGAGAAATCTGAGAAATAAGTTGAATTTTATATTAATGTAGAGAAGAGAGTTGAATTTTATATAAATGTAAGTAAATACTGTTTTCCACAAACGTTTGTTTCTTGCCGCAGCTCAGGTTATTTTAAACACAGAAGAACCAACTGTACGCCTCAGGGAATGGTGGTTGACCTCACTTTTATGATGGTTATGCTAAAGTAACATGCCTTTACTATATATATATATCAAGCCTCTTTAGGGAACTTTGATTGTCTGATTTTTCTTTCAGGTTCAAATTGGATTCTTCACATCATTGGTGAATTAATATTTGCTGATTCTAAAAAAAAGTATGAATATCCAGAATTCCCAATTCTTGAATGTGGGGACCCAGGAAAATATCAGGTTAGTACAAAACAGCCTTTATACTTATAGCAAATTATTAAAGAAAGATTTCAAATGGGGGGACCTGTTTGGGGGAATCTTTTAGTTCTGAGTTCAGAACGTACAATACTAATAATTATTGTAACTTACTGTGTGCTTACCCATATCCCTAGCACTTTTCAGGGATCATCTCATTTTATTACAGAATAACCTTATCACCATGTTACAAAGGATAACACTGTAGAGACTTGCTTAAGGTCAAGGAGGTAATAAATGGCAGGGCTAAGATTTGAACCCAAGTTTTCTGATTTGAGTTGTTAACCTAGTCTATACAGTATAGCCAGCTTATTTAAATAAAAGAAAAGAAGAAAAGAAAAGAAAAAGGAAAGCTTCCCCTGTAAAAAGAAAGCTTCCCCTGTAAAAAGAAAGTCTTCTAAGGGCATCTGAACTCACATGGAAAATGGTCTCTAAGGTGAGGGAGACACATGGCTGAGGCTCCAGGGCTTCTGGAAAATGTCTTAACTCTGTATGGTATTAGGGTTTTGAATAGCTGTAACTTATTAGAAATGTGTGTTTTTTTCCTCCAGGTAACTTTAAAAACATTTTTGTATTTTTGTAATTTTATCATATGTAAGAACAAAAATATTTGTCTATGCAACTTGCATAGAACTCCACATAAAAGATATTCACTTTACAGAGAACTTTTCTAAAATACATCTATTTCCTTAAATGAGACGTAACTATATCTAGTCTTTACATTGCTTGCTGTTTGGTTATATCACGTTTTCATGACCATATTACTATATGTTTATCTAGTTTTGTTAGAATTACCTCCCATTTTCTCCTTGGATATTTTTCTAATCCTCGTAGGAACTTTACCGTTTCTCACATGTCTTTATGGTGGAAAAAGGACTCTATAACTTAATCTGAAAATTACCACCTGTGTGATTCTTCAAAACCTCCAAGTCTGTGGTTAATCTCTAAAATGAGGGTTACAATATCTACCTGAGAGGATTATTGTAAATGAACCTAAAAGTACATCTAAGTCTAAAAAGTGCAATTTTTATAAATCAAGTATTATGACGCCCAGTCGCCACGTGGACCTATACTATTGAATGCAAAAAGAGATACAAATTCAGGGAAAGAGTGGATTGCGGATTATGAGCATTTTTGAACAAAATATTTGGTATGATTGTGAGAAAAGGTAAATGTTTAAAAAAATGATAGGCAGTATCCAACAAGGAAGTTCAAAAGGAAGATTGTAACTATTTATTCATTTATAATTCTCCACTCCTCATCCACACAAAGGAAATAGACATGTAAAAAAAAAAGAGGAGAAAGAGAAGACACTGCAATAATGATGCTTAAAACTACTATCAGACACTCACTAAGTTTAGGAGTGATTCACTATACATATAAACACACACATGCACACACATGCTTTCACCTTGTTGTGTATATTTTTAAGAGAATGAAACAGTTTCCATCACCAAGGATTTTGGCAACTCATCTCCATTATGACAAACTACCTGGGTCCATCTTGAAGAATAAAGCTAAGGTGAGTATGCTTTCCAACCAGTATTTCAGTGTGAAGTTTTTAATGTATAGTGATTGGCTTTCTGAGCTATGATGAATTTGTTACTCATCGTAGGCTTTTAATAAATGACATGTAAGATTTGGTCATTTCTTTTGTTGTTTCTTTCCTCAGATATATCTGTTGTAGTTGCATAAATCAAAGGAATTTTCTGCTAGGATATAAAACGTACATATTTTAAAATACATTTTATAGTGAAGAGATTTCAGAACCCCACTGGGATAATTAGTGTTTAACAAAATACAACCTAGGAAAATGAGCAAAAAGTGTTCCTTTGGTTCTATCTGGTGAGCACTAGTTACCTGAAGTCTGAAACGATTTTATTTCTGAATTGCACATGTAATAGCAAACTTCATGTCATACATAAATTACTATAGGTGTTTTGGCTACTCTTTTTTGTTTTTCAAAAAAACCTTGTTTTACTAAACAGTATTGACCTATTCTCATAATTATTAGTTTTTATCCAATTCTTTTTTGTTTTCACCTGACTCTCCCCAATTCCTTATTTCTGGATGTCTCTTTCCTCTGTCCCAGGAGCAAAGATGAGAATTAATTAAAATAAGGATTCAAATTCTTGAATGCCACAAATAGGAATGAGAGGACAGGGGAATAACAGCAGAGAAAGTCGGGGGAGGGAAACAGCTAAGATAACTGCAATGATAACAGGAAAGAGGAGGAAAGAAATCATGAGGGAAGTGCAGGCTTAAAATCAGTGCCTTGTAGCCAGGATACAGGATCCTAGGAACTCAGAATTGGAAAATTCCTTAAAGTTTATCTACTCCAGTTTGGCTCAGTGGATAGAGCATTGGCTTGGGGACTGAAAGGTCCCAGGTTTGATTCCAGTCAAGGGCACACGCCTGGGTTGTGGTCTCGATCCACAGCGGGGAGCATGCCGGAGGCAGCTGATCAATGATTCTCTCTCATCATTGATGTTTCTAGCTCTCCCTTCCTCTCTGAAATCAATAAAAATATATTTAGAAAACAAACACACAAAAAAGGTCCTCTGCTCCAATCATCACGAGTCATCACGAGGAGTTTGGATTCCGGTAAGTGGCTGTCTGGATGACAATTTATAAAACATTTGGATTCAGACAGAAAGTTTCACTGTCACAAGAACACAAGGGGAGTGGCCAAGGAAAAGAAAAGAAAAAGCCCAGGGAAGCGGCTGATGCCGGGGGTTTGTCCACACCCAGCTGGCCTTCACTATTCAGATTTATGGCTTTGTCAAATTACAAACTGCTCCAAGCCAGGGAAACTAATAAAAGTTAGCCAAGCCCCAAATATAACACCTTCAAGTGTCAAAAATCATCTGTCTTTGGATTGGGGGCAAGGGTAAGTGCAATAGGTAGACCCTAGCTTATTTATTCAGTGATATCCCTGTATTTCTTTAGACCAAGCATGTCAAACTCAAAAGCTAACACGGGCCCAAATAAATGAGGCATATGGCCCATGGGCTACGAGTTTGACATGCTTGCTTAAGACTGACAGGATGTTTTGAGATCCTGATTCCCTCTCAGTTTCACGTCATCTACAAATCTGGTAAGTCTAGCTTCTATATCTTTACCTAAATCATCATTAAAACGATGATGGCCTGGTCAGGACAGGGGAAATGCCTCAAAACCCCTCCAGGCATGTTTACCTTAATTATTTAGCCTCCTTTCACACGAGTTATATATACTTAATTGCTTCTGCTTTCAGCTTACAATCTTCCATTTTGTAGAAGAAGTAGCAACAAATTACTAATTTAGAAACTGTCCAAGGAAAACTTGGTGTTCAACAAGGTCTTGTTCTAAGAGAACACATGGCGCCCCCTGGTGGTCTACTTCTTGTATGTGATCCCAAATCATCTATTTAATAGTCAATTCTAGAAAACTTACTCCTAATGGAAATCAGGTTTACAAATCTGCAGTTTGCCAATCCATGCCTGCCTCCTTTCTGAACATGGAACGATTTCTGCCAATTTCTAGTCACATCTTTTGTGTGTTGTCTCAGATTCCTCGATGGCCATTAACACTGCTCAATACTGTATTCTTCTATTTTCCTCAGTTCTTCAAATGGAATTCATTAGGCCAGAAAACCTGACTAAATTCACTTAGAGCAGCCAGATATTCTCCTGCAACCATTTGGTTCTCTTGGGTTTCAATTTGCTCTTTACAAGTTCTGCTGCATCTACATCACCCATCACACCTCAGGCCCTGGAGAGTGGGCCTTCCATTCTTTGATCTTCTGACACCAAACTCTAAACATTATTCTTAATATTCACTTTGCTTAAGGGTTTAACCTCTTAGATCATGTGCTTTGAGCTTGCTCTTTAACCCTTTTTTATACCACCTATGTATGCCTCTTTACTGTCTAAACTCATTAGCAAAAATCTTCTCCTACAACATCAATATTCTTATTCTTCTTTTCTCCTCCTCCCAAGACTTCTCCATCTGTCACCTCCAATTCCTCACTTTTTTTTACCGTCATTCTTTCTCTACTTATTAACAAAAGTATGAAGCATACAAAGGGACACATGATTTTTGCCTTTTCACTTTTCCAAAGTTCAAAACATAGGCCTAAATCAATTAACTTGTTTTATCTCCCTAGATACTGGTGATATTTCGAAATCCTAAAGATACTGCAGTGTCTTTTTTTCATTTTCACAATGATGTCCCTGATATTCCAAGCTATGGCTCCTGGGATGAATTCTTCAGACAATTCATGAAAGGACAAGGTATGACTGTTGGTAAAATAATTCTTCTTACTTTGACAGATGATCACATAAATACAACAATTCAAATGTGTTTTAGGGTAAAGAAAGAAAGGAGATTAAGGCCGATCCAGGAATCAAAAATAACTTTTGAATGAAATTTTATAGCCCCACTAGTTCTGTGTATCAAACACGTATTACTGTTCTTAAAAACAATGTAGATGACTTACTTGTTGACTAGGAGTATTGAGTGGCCATATAGGCATGGGACAGAGAGGCTTAAAATAGAGTCGTGTAGAAAAGTGTTTCTAGTTCCTTTCCCTTAAGTTTCCGTCTAAAATGATAACAAACAAAAATAGATAAAACCATGACACGGAGTAACCACAACTTACATATTTGTTTACCAGAAAGGAAATGAGTTTTTTGTTAGACAGTGTTGATGTTTTACTCTGGTTATTGATAACTACAATCGTAGAAGTGTCTACTAATGCTCCAGGTATTAACTAGATGTTATAAACCCATGATTTCATTTCAGACCATAAGAACTCGCAAGTAAGGCAGTATTGGTCCCATTGCACGAATGAGGAAACTAATCAAAAAAGTTAAATCACTTGCCACTAGTCCTACTGCTTGTAAGTGGAAGTGACTCTGCTTCTACACATTAACTAATGCCTTCTTTCAGCAGCGGCTCTGTTGAGTTTTCATGGTGTAGAAGGAAGAACTGATGCCAGGTGAGCCTAGATGAGACATCATTGCCAGGTCGCTCTAGGACAGTGGTTCTTAACCTTCCTAATGCTGTGACCCTTTAATACAGTTCCTCATGTTGTGGTGACCCCCAACCATAAAATTATTTTCGTTGCTACTTCATAACTGTAATTTTGCTACTGCTAGGAATCGTAATATAAATATCTGATATGCAGGATGTGTTTAGGCGACTCCTGTGAAAGGGTCATTCAACCCGCAAAGGGGTCGCGACCCACAGGTTGAGAACCACTGCTCTAAGAAGATCGCTTTTAAAGGTGATCAACCCAGCAATGCCATGCCGTCCCATATGCATGGACACTGGGTACAGCACTGGCTCCTTAGTATAGGTTAAACATTGGGATTGGGATACTGGAAAAACAGAAAGTGCACAGGAGATGTTTATGATGCACCATTAAGAAAGCTTTAGTTTGTCTGGTAACCACTCCCTAAGACTGGATGGAGGTAGTGAAGGCAAGTCTGAAACATTACCCCATTAATAATACGAGAGAGCATTCAACCATGAGTAATCTATTTTAGGGAATCTTTGTTGCCCTACCCATCCGTTTGGCCTAATTATTTGATGGACAATGATGATATGGTGGCAATAACTTGGATGGAGTTTCTGCCTTGTAAACTTAACAATTCAACTTAATGAAGGCAGCTCAATACACTGGAAAATGTGTAGGATTTGGAATAAGAAGGCCTGGGTTAGAATTCACTACTTCTTACTATATATTAGTGATTAATATTACATAAAATAGTTACCACTTACTTAGCAGTGACTACTTGCCAGCCACTACATGCTATCATTAACACACATTATTTAACTCTAATTTTTCATAAGACCCCTATATGGATAGTACTATTATTATCCCCATTTAATGAAGAAAGAAATAGAAAGGTCACACAGCCATTAAGTAGCAGATTAATTAATGGCTTCTTTTACTAGTGGCTTTGTTTTCCAACTGTACGTTTTATGAAGTCTAAACACACATCAAGCGATTCTGATAAAAACTTAGCATTCTGGCTTCTAAGACTTAAAATACAAAAATAGTATGTAATGTTTCATTAATAATGTTTATGTCCATTACATGATGAAGTAACACTATTTTGGGGTGTGCTGGGTTAAATAAAATGAACTATTAAAATTAATTCCAACTATTCCTTTTTTATTTTAATGTGGCTACTAGAAACGTTTAAATTACAGGTGTAATTTAAATTTTAGACAATATTGACCTAGATAATATCTGTTGCATCATTTCTTTCTGGCATTATCTCTATCAGTTTTCATGTATCAATCACTATTTCTGACTTATTTTATTCACCTAAATATTCATGAATGTCTTGCAGTTTTTATCAAACCATTTTACAACTTGCTTAGTTGTGTTGTTACTTATGAAAATAAAAGAAACAAATATCAAATAAGACTGGCTATGCCAGTTCTTTTGGAGCAGGGATTTATAATAACTTATAAACATCTTGTTTGAGCTCAATCAAATATAGTTTATATTTTAACCTCTGTTATTTTAAATTCCTTAATATTTTTTCTTGTGTTTTTTAGTTTCTTGGGGAAGCTATTTTGATTTTGCAATTAATTGGAACAAACATCTTGATAATGAAAATGTTCAGTTCATATTATATGAGGACCTGAAAGAGGTGAGATTATGATTATTGATATTCTACAGCAAGGTTTATTATAAACTACAACATGGAACTCTTATTTATAATGTCTGGATGTATGAACACATATTGTACTCAATGAAGAAGAAAGAAGAATATTCAGATACGTGTACTATACTGTTAGGGAAAGCAAACAACGTGTGCTTGGGTTGATTATTTAATATAAATAAAATAATGCTTAGCAATTCAGAACTAACAGGTGCTGCTTTGTTTTCCTTTTGTGATAGATGGTCTCAATTAGGAATGAGAAAAACAATAGGCAGGTCTTAACTGAGATTTAATTGAACATGCATTCGACTTTGGGTTTATGTTTTCCATGGAATTTTTAATTGTTTATTCACTAACAGTGAGTGATTACTCAGCATGGTCCTAGGCCCTTGGGATGCATCAGTGAGCAGACCAGACAAAGGTCACTGCCCTGGAGAAGCTGACATGCTCCCTGGAGATGGCAAGAAGACAGAATGATAAATAATAAACAATAAAAATAAAAATGTGTACAATATGTGAGAAAAAGGAAATGGCATAGCTGACTAAGAAAAAACTGGAAATGCCTGAGGATAGGGGGTTGGGATGCTAGACAAATCCCAGAATAAAATAGGATGCTCAGGGGAAACCTCATGAAGAGGATGGGATTTAAGCGAAGATCTGAAGGATCCACAGGGGTAACTGGGGTAAGAGCTTCCCAGGCAGAGAGAATCGACTGAAGCAAAGGCCCTGAGGTAGGAGCTCCTGTATGAAGAAGGGACAGGAAGCAGGCAGATGTGCCTGGGTCAGTAGAGGTGAACAAGGGGGCACCAACCAGTGAGAGCACCACCCATGTGGTGTGCAGTGTGAGGTACGGTGTGGCAGTTCACTGAAATTACTTTGGCTTTCGCTCTGAGTGAAACAGAAAGCCGCTGTAGGATTCCAGCAGACGTGCGATAGGAGTTGACATGCTTTGACTAGGATCGCTCTGGCTGGTGTGTGAGAACAGACTGGAGAGGAGCAAAGTGCAGGGAAAATTATGAGGAGGCTCCTGCAGGAAGGAGTGCCGCCGAGGGAAGATGGTGGCTCAGGCCAGAAGCAGCAGTGGAGGTGACGAGAAATGGTTTACTTCTAGGTATATAGGAAGAGAAGAATCAGCCCTGGCCGGTTTGGCTCAGTGGATAGAGCATCGGCCTGCAAACTGAAGGGTCCCAGGTTCTGTTCCGGTCAAGGGCATGTACCCTGGTTGCAGGCTCCTCCCTGGCCAGAGCCCTGGTTGCACGCGTGCAGGAGGCAGCCAATCCATGTGTTTCTCTCCCATTGATGCTTCTGTGTTTCCCTCTCTTTTCCATTCTCCCTAAAAATCAATGGAAAAATATCCTTGGGTGAGGATTAACAACAATAAAATAAAAAAAGACTATCATCGTAGATAAAATTCTAACGTCTTAATACTTACTATCACTTTATATCCTAAATAGTTGAATAAGAATTCTAAATTAAAACCATAAAGTAAAACCAATACAGAATAACGTCTGAGGATATCTCGACTATTTATAATACAGAGGTATCAAATTGAATCTAAGTAGAGAGAAAGTCAGATGCGTTAAACAGGCTCATTAAATCCATTCTGTCTAAGAAACCCGTCTTGGCTCACGGCACGATTCCCACCGAAAGGAGGTTTTCCTTTCAATGTTTGTTTTTAGAATCTGGCCGCTGGGATAAAACAAGTCGCCGAGTTCTTTGGATTCTCTCTCACTGGGGAGCAGATTCAAACGATCTCCGCTCGGAGCACCTTCGAGGCGATGCGAGCGAAGGCCCAGCAAACGCACGGGGCTGTTGGCCCGTTCCTGTTCCGCAAAGGTAAAGTGGCCTTGATTTCCAGGACATCCGTCCGTTTATAGGTAACAGGCGAGCCCTGTGACTTGGTCTTCAATGAGGCAGGTTTTTCGTTTTCTCCCCGTCAACAAGAAGGCTGGACACAGTTCAGAGCTGGAACCCGCGGCTCCGCCTGTCCCTTAGATGCTGAGTTCCTTCCACCTTTCTGCTCGTCCCCTTGTGTGGTGACAAGGGAGCCCGGAGAGCCCCGCCATGACATTAAAATTAAAGGGTTACTTTATCAAAACGAAACGGGAAAGGCGGGCGACCGAGCCATGCGTGTCAGCTCAGTGAGACCCCTTTCGGGAGCTTGGCTGAACCCTCACTCTGTGCCTGCGTATCCTTGTCGGCCGCTCCGCACTGTGCTTGTTGGCTGGGAAATGGGATTTTTTTTTTTCAGGTGGGCACACGATTACCCAATTAAAATGAGGGTTTCTGTGAACAAGGAAGAAGAAAATGAGTATAGGATGGGCAACTCGTGGTCTCTGGCACCAATGGTTTTGCTAAATTTCATGATAGTCTTCCGATTGCTTACGGAAACTTACGATAGTACAGCTTAGGGACTGCAGTTTTTATTTTATTGCATATGTATTGAGAGTATAATGTGATTTAGAGGCAGCCCATACAACCAAACAGCTGTCAATTATTGGGCATCTATCATGCGTTAGAACCATGCTGGGCTTAAATTTCATAGCAAAAAAAAAACACACAAAAAAAACATCCTTAATTTTACAATGTGGGCACCATGCGTGGAGGTAGTAATCTGTCATGGTCACAAAGCTAATAAATGATGGAGTCAGGATTGGAATTTAGGTTTGCTTAACTCAACTACACTTTCTCAAGTGAAGGCCTATTTTTAAAATCCACTGTGAATGGAACATTGATTGTAAAACTGATTTCAGTTTGATTCCTGACTAGCCCTGATTTTTATGCTCAGTCTTCTGAGCTTTAAGGAGGGGAGAAATACAACCTTTCTATACATTGCTAATGAAATACCATTCAGAATAGAAAAATCCTTAAATAACACAATACCAAGATTTTAAATAATATTTCTTGTAGAAAATTTAAAAGCACCAAAATATGTGAAATAGCATGAAAAGGTATCTCTATTTCTCTTACCAGGAAGGTTTAATGTTCTGGCATATTTCTCCCAGCTTTATTCTGTGATGTTTTATATAGTCGATGACATTTGCAAAAAGTTGTGTTTTACTTTATTCCCTTCATATATCTAAGCATTTCCTTATGTCTTTAAACCCTCTTTATGAGCCCAAATTTCAATGGCTTATGCAACAAGGAACTTATAACTTCAACCCAAATTATCAAAAAATTCTAAAGGAAGAAGTAACTTCCCTTACTTAAAAAAAAAAAAAAAATATATATATATATATATATATATATATAGAGAGAGAGAGAGAGAGAGAGAGAGAGAGAGAGAGAGAGAGAGAGAGGTTTTTTTGTGTTTTTTTTTTTGCTTATTTTTATTGATGTTTAGGGAGAAAGGAAGGGAGAGGGAGAGAAACATTGATTGGCTGCCTCCTGTAGGGATCAAACTGCTGACGATCAAACAATTGAACCAAACTGCTGGTCAGAGCAACTTCCTTTACTTTTAAAAGCAAATAAGAAAAACATATCCTAATCCCAGACAAATAATCGCTCTTTGCAAAATTTTCAGTATCTGAGGTCTTAACCAAAAGTTGCTGTAAAATGTTAACTTCTCAAGGATAGTTAAGCTATTTAAGATACTTTAGAGAGGAAAAAACTGGCTCTCAAGAAACTAGAATTTTAGGTTCTGAGTATTGGGAGAGAGATGGAGATGGGAGATCGTTGAGGCCAAGGTTCTGCTTAATGATATCAAGAAAGCAAGTCACCACCCTGGCCAGTGTTGCTCAGTGGTTAAAGTGTCAGCCATGTAGGGAAGGGTTTCAGGTCTGATTTCCAATTAAGGGCAATACCTGGGTTGCAGGTTCATTCCAGACTCTAGTTGGGGGGCCTGCAGGAGAAAACCAATTGCGATGTCTCTCTTACATCGATGTTTCTCTCTCTCTCCCACCCCCTCAACTCCCCTTACCCCCCTCCCCCACTTCCACTCTATCTAAAAGCAATGGAAAAAATATCCTCAGGTGAAGATTTTAAAAAAAGAGCATGTCACCTACCATACCACAGATGGAGAAGTCCCAATGGATACTGTTAATTTACAAAAGAAATTACATTTATTTTGTTTTTTAAAATCTATATAATAAAAGCTTAAGTGACTGTTATGATGGAACGACCAGAACAACTGGTAGCTATGATGCACACTGACCACCAGGGGACAGACACTCAACACAGGAGCTGCCCCCTGATTGTTAGCACTCCCACAGTAGGAGGGCTGCTCAGCCAGAAGTCGGGCTCATGGCTGGCAAGTGCAGCAGTGGTGGCAGAAGCCTCTCCTGCCTCCGCAGCAGCGCTAAGGATCAGTGAGCCAAGCAGTAAGGAACAAGGGGTCCCAGACTGCGAGAGGGCACAGGCTGGGCTGAGGGACCTCCCCTCAGTGCACAAATTTCGTGCACTGGGCTTCTAGTATGTGAGTATATATATATTTTTATTGATTTCAGAGAGGAAGGGAGAGGGAGAAGGAGAGTGATAAAAATATCAATAATGAGAGTCATTGATCAGCTGTCTCCTGCACGCCTCCTACTGGGATTGAGCCTACAACCCAAGCATGTGCCCTTGACTGGAATTGAACCTGAGACCTTCCAGTTCGCAGACTGACACTCTATCCACTGAGCCAAACTGGCTAGGGCTACATTTGTTTTTAAGACTAATTTTTTTCATGTGTTCATTTTCACATTTCAAAGTGAAACACTACCATGAAAAATGGTAAAATAAAAAATATTCTAACAGGCATCTGCATCTACTGTTTTTGTGTGTGCTGTAGGTGAAGTTGGCGATTGGAAAAACCTGTTCAATGCAACCCAGAACCAGGAAATGGATGAAAAATTCCAAGAGTGTTTAGCAGGCACTGTCCTCGGAGCAAAGCTGAAGTATGAATCATATTGCCAAGCTTGATTCTGGCCAGTTCATCAGGCCTGGATATTTTATTTTCCTGAATAATAGCTGAATTTAAATAATTAAATAATAAATTGATCCAGTAATCAAATAACTACAAATAACATGTAGAGATAAATAACACAAAGTTAACAATAATGATAACACCTGAAGCTTTTCAGCAAAAACTTAAGTTTGTTCACTTTTTGAGAAAAGGCCACTTACCTAAAAGAGGGATATTAAATAAATGTATCTAATATGCCCGACTGGTGTGGCTTAGTAGATTGAGCATTGTCCCATGGACCAAGAGATTGGATTCCCGGTCAGGGCACATGCCTGGGTTGCGGGCTCGATCCTCTGGCCTGCAGGAGACAGCCAATCAATGTCTCTCTTTCATTGATTTTTTTTTCTCTCTCTCTCCTCTCCTTTCCCCTCTGAAATCAATAAAAAATATTTTTTTAAAATGTATCTAACATGAAGATAAAATAAAGACCTTTTATATATTAAAAACTGGGAGAAATAGTCCCTACCATATGTGCACTACAAGAATATCCGACAAAGTAGTATAGGTAAAAGGAACACAATACCAGTTGGACATTTTAATCTACACAAAGGAATAAGAGTACCAGAAATGGGACAAATGTGAGTACATATATAAGAGTTATTTTCCTCATTTTAAAAGCTCTTTAAAAGATAATTGTCTATTCAAAGCAAAAGTAGTAAAAATGTACTTTGTGGTTTATAATATATGTAGAAGAAAATGTATGACAGCAATGGCACAAAAGATGAGAGAGGAGGAACAGAAGTATATCCTTTTACATTTTGGAAAGCAATTTGGTAAAGTTATCTGACCATATATCTTACAATCCAGCAATTATACACCTAGGCATAAATCCTGGAGAAACTCCCACATTTAAAAACAGATATACTGTAGAAGGAAAACCTTTATTGTGGTATGGTTTGTACATACGGAGAAATTTACAGACTAAACTGAGAGGCAAAAAAACAAACAAACAAAAAAAAACAAACAAAACATACACACACACACACACACACACACACACACACACACCCTAATCAAAGAGGAGACATTAGAACTGATAACAAAGAAATACTAAGCAGCATAAGAAATTAAGAACAAGTATATAACAAATTAGAGAACCTAGGAGAAATGAAAAAATTCTTAGAAACATACAACCTACCAATACTGAATGATGAAGGAAAAGGAAATCTAAACGACCAATTACTAGTAAAGACATTGAATCAGTAATCAAAAACCTCGCAACAACAAAAAGTCCAGAACCAGGTGGCTTCACTCATGATTTCTACCAAACACTTAAGACATTAACACTAATCCTTCTCAAAATCTTTCCAAAGACGGAAGAGGAGAGAACTCTTCCAAACTAATTTTATGAGGCCAACATTTCCCTGATACCAAAGCCAGACAGGACACTACAAGAAAAGAAAATGATCCCTGATGAACATAGATGCAAAATCCTCAATGAAATATTAGCAAACCGAATTCAACAATACATTGAAAGGATTGATCATGCACCATAGTCAAGTGGGGTTCATATAAGGCAGTGGTTCTCAACCTTCTGGCCCTTTAAATACAGTTCCTCATGTTGTGACCTAACCATAAAATTATTTTCTTAAATAATTTTTCTACTTCATAACTGTAATGTTGCTACTGTTATGAATCGTCATGTAAATATCTGATATGCAGGATGGTCTTAGGCGACCCCTGTGAAAGGGTCGTTCAACCGCCAAAGGGGTCAAGACCCACAGGTTGAGAATCGCTGATTTAAGGGATGCAAGGGTGGCTCAACATATGCAAAGGAATAAGTGCTATACACCATGGTAACAACACGAAGGATAAAAACCACGTGAGTCCTGGCTGGGGACTCGGTTGGAGCGTTGTCCTGTATACCAGATTGGGGGTTTGATCCCCAGTTGGGGCATGTATGGGAGACAACTGATCAATGTCTGTCTGTCTGTCTCCCTCTTTCTCTCTCTCTCTCCTTTTAAAATAAATGAAAACATATCCTCAGGTGAGGATAAAAGAGACATATAATCTCAACAGATGTAAAAGAGCCTTTGACAAAATTCAAAATTCAACAAACAGTATGTAAAGGAATGTACCTCAACATAATAAAAGTCATATATGCCATGCCCACAGCTAACATCCAACTTAACAAAAGGGAAGAGATTTTCTTCTAGCATCAGGAAAAAGACAAGGGTGCCTACTCTTCATGCTTTTACTCAACATAGTACTGGAAGTCCTAGCCAGAGCAATTAGGCAAGAAATAGAAATCAAAGGCATCCAAATCAGAAAGGAAGAAGTTTGCAGCTAACATGATCTTATGTATACAAAACCCTAAAGACTCCACCAAAAGCCCGACCGGCTTAGCTCAATAGGTTGAGTGTCAACCTATGGATCAGGAATTCCCACAGTTCAATTCCCAGTCAGGCACATGTCCAGGTTGTGGGCTCAGTCCCTAGTGGGGGACGTGCAGGAGGCAGCCAGTCAATGATTCTCTCTCATCATTGATGTTTCTATCTCTGTCTCCCTTTCCCTTTCTCTCTGAAATAAAAAAAAGTATATTTAAAATTTTATTTTTCCAAAAGACCCCACCAAAAACAAAAAAAAACAAAACAACAAACTCAAACTATTAGAACCCAGGATTCTTCAGTCCTCAGGCCAATGCTCTATCCACTGAGACAAACCAGTCAGGACTTTCCTTATTTCCTTGATAACTTGATGGCATCATGAACCTGCAATATCCAGATGCAGTTTCAAGTTCCTGTTTGAGGAATGATATGTCCTCTAGTGGGAACAGATCCGATGATGTCATAGGAGCAGGAAGCACAGATTTTGAAAGTGTGTGGTAAGGCTCACTTGTGGGAGACAACACTTTCAGTTTCCCTTCTACTGTTTCCTGGTTTCATGCAGCTTGGTTTGGAGCATGTACTGCACTTGAAGGACAGTACAGGCAGCTTGCTGGGCGTTGTCTCCTACCTGGGGCTGCAACTGAGTCTTCACTGCTGCAGCCCGCTGTCCTATAAGGCCAGCTTTTGGGCAACAAGGTTCATAACAAAACCATTGACTCCTATGGTAGTCAGTGTCCTGCCTCACTTCTTATCCTGTAAAATGGGTTCCTTAGTGAGAGATACCATGATGGTGAACAAGGTATTCAGAATGTCCAACAATGATGGCGCTGGCAGAATCATCCATTCCTGCTGCCACATGCCCTTCATTCATTCTGAGCAAGCACTTGAGGGGCAAGGGGGGACTGGCTGACATCTACAGAAGTCTTCTTGCCCATCTGCTTCTCAAAAGCCTCCTCAGGGGTGGGCGCCTGTGGTGAACACAGTATGTTTGAACCCTGTGCCCTGAGCTACTGGGAAAATGTAATTTATAGCCTTCGATACCCGTCATAAGGGGGATAGAAGTGGAAAAGGCCTCTTGGAAACAATGCCATATATATATATATTTATAATATACTAGGGGCCCGGTGCACAAAAATTTGTGCACTCAGGGTGGAGGGAGTCCCTCAGCCTGGCCTGTGCCCTCTCACAGTCTGGGACCCCTCAGTGGATGTCCTATGATGGCCCCAGTCTGCCAGGCGCCTTTTGTGTGTGTGTGTGTGTATGTGTGTGTGTGGCCACTGGGGACCTGCCCCCAGCCGCATCTGAGGCTCGGAGCAGTCCTCCTGTGTGTGTCTACCTGCTGGGGGCCTGCCCCAGGCACACCGTGGAGGCTTGGAGCAGGCACCCCCTCTATGTTGATCTCTCAGACTCTTGCCCTCCCCTGCATGTTGTTCTCTTTTTTGAGCATGACCAGGGCTGGGTGCGGCCTGCCTCCCAAGCTTGCCTACTGCCCATCTTCCTCCAGCCACC
>PVJC01022858.1:0-26914 GCA_004026665.1 Murina feae
GTGGCTGGAGGAAGATGGGCAGTAGGCAAGCTTGGGAGGCAGGCCGCACCCAGCCCTGGCCACAGCTCAAAAAAGAGAACAACATGCTGGGGAGGGCAAGAGTCTGAGAGATCAACATAGAGGGGGTGCCTGCTCCAAGCCTCCACGGTGTGCCTGGGGGCAGGTCCCCGGCAGGTAGACACACACAGGAGGACTGCTCTGAGCCTCTGATGGGGCTGGGGGCAGGTCCCCAGTGGCGACACACACATACACACACACACACACAAAAGGCGCCTGCCAGACTGGGGCCATCATAGGACATCCACTGAGGGGTCCCAGACTGTGAGAGGGCACAGGTCGGGCTGAGGGACTCCCTCCACCCCGAGTGCACAAATTTTTGTGCACCGGGCCCCTAGTTTATAATAACTAACAGAAAAGAAGCAGACACTGGTTTTCCATTAAGTGGAATTAGAATACTTGATGATGCTCCCTAGTCATTTCAAAGAAGATTACTTTCATCCTATTAGAGCTTTTAGCCCAAGCACGTCAAATTCAAAGGCTAACACGGGCCAAATAAACAAGTTTAAGTTTATGTGGGCTGCAAAATAACAAAAGCTTCAATTTTCATAGAAATGTAGGTTTATTTCAATAGAAACATTTTGAATACAAAGAGCTAACATAAACGAGTAATCATTAATGAGTATTCGTGTGGGCCCCATGCAGCCCATGGACTGCAATTTGACATGCTTGTTTTAGACTAAACTCATAAAATTTTACTCTTCCAACAAGCCCCCTTGAAAACTGTTGAGAAGTTATCTCTGTAATTATTGGCATCTTCCTTTCTGCTTCTCTGGTTATGGACCAAGACTCAGCTGCAAGCACCACATCTATGACTAGCCAATGATATTAGCCCCTGAGCCGAGCCGTCACCATTCATCTGGCCATGAAATGTGTTCAGAGATAAATGCCTCCATTACCATCCAAGAAATCACTCCACCACCTAGTTTATTAATTTCTTTAAAATTGTGTTTCTGTCGCTTGCAACTGAAAGTATAATGTTTTAACCAATACATTTTAAAATAATTTCTCCTCTGGATGGATGCTCCTAATGATTAAGTGTAGATTTACAGAGGTGGAGTGTCTGGCCTTCAAGAATTGGAATTTGGATGATTCATTCATGATCACACTGTTAGGGGTGGAATTATAATTAGTGCCTAGGCCTTGTAATTGAAAAGGTAACAAATTAATGAGCTTTTGGAGCTGAAAAAAGAAATAAAACTCACCTATTCTAATTCTCAATCCAATACTTAAATACTCTTGATAATATCTCTAACAAATATCAAATTAATGTTTCATGATTACTATAACACATAGTTTTTCATAGTGATTCATATAACAAATGTAATTTAATTCTAGGTGTGCTAAATAGCCATAATATTTGATGCTCAACAGGTGGTATGTCTTTAAAGTTTTGGATCTGATTTCTTGGGAGGCTAATAAAGTTCAGAATCTTCAAAGATGTCCCATATTTTTGGTTGGATGGCTAACTACCAAATTGCTTATGTACAAATAATTAACATTCATAATACTAATGATAACAGTAATATTTACATAATATTAATTTCTTAGGATAGTTTGAAATATTGACATATACCCCAGACTTCTGCTTTGACATATACAAAGATATAGTTCTTTGGTTTAAGAAAATATAAAAATATATAAAGAACCCTCCGAACTCTTAGATTAAATAAAACAACATGGGTGGCATATAATAATAACTGTAGAACAATTATTCCTTTAAATCTAAAAATATCTGTTTTCCTGCATTGAGCGTCTGCCCCCTGGTGGTCAGTGTGTGTCATAGTGACCAGTCATTCCCAGTCATTCTGCTGTTAGGGTCAATTTGCCTATTACCCTTTTATTATATAGGACAGAGGCCTGGTGCATGGGTAGGGGCTGGCTGGTTTGCCCTGAAGGGTGTCCTGAATCCGGGTGGGGGGTCCTGCTGGGGTGCCTGGCCAGCCTGGGTGAGGGGCTAAGGACCATTTTCAGGCAGACCACATTCTCTTCAGGATAGAGGGTCCTGCTGGGGTGCCTGGCCAGTCTGGGTGACGGGGTGATGGCTGTTTGCAGGCTGGCCACAGTCCCCAGCGACCTAAGCTCCCAGAGAGGCTGGCTGGAAGCAGGTATCTAGGATTTATTTATCTTCTATAATTGAAACTTTGTTGCCTTAAGCGGAGGCCACAGCTGGCCAAGGCAGGTGGGAAGCTTGGCTTCCTTTATCACCAGGGCAACCAAGCCTCCTGCTGACTCCAGCTCTGTGGCTGCTGGCCACCATTTTGGTTGGGTTAATTTGCATATAGTCACTCTGATTGACTGGTGGGCGAGGCTTGGGATGTAGCAGAGATGTGGTCAATTTCATGTTTCTCTTTTATTAGAATATGTGTGTGTATATATATATATATGTGTATATATATATATATATATATATATATATATTCTCTTGTAAGTTAGAGATATTGCCATCAGTAATTATTTACAATCTATTCATATCCAAGACTTGATCTATTTAAGGCCTCTGTACATAATTGATTAAATGTGTTTGTGTTTGTATATATTCTATACATATATGTAGAGCATGATTTCTTTTCTGGTATAATATATTGCATAGTTATTTACATATACATACATATCTATATCTATATCTATATCTATATCTATATCTATATCTATATCTATATCTATATAACATTATTACCCTGACTGGGTGGTTCACTTGGTTGGAGAGTCATCCCATGCACCAAAATGTTGGGGTTCAATCCCCGTCAGGGCACATACCTGGGTTTTAGGTTTGATCCCCGATCAGGGCATGTATGGGAGATAACAGATAAATGTTTCTCTTTCATTTCTCTCTCTCTCTCTCTCTCTCTCTCTCTCTCTCTCTCTCTCTCTCTCTCTCTCTCTCTCCTCCCTTTCTTCCTTCCTTTCTTTCTTTCTTTCTTTCTTTCTTTCTTTCTTTCTTTCTTTCTTTCTCCCTTCTTCTCTCTCTAAAATCAATAAAAACTATCCTCATGTGAGAATTAAAGAACAAAAAACATTATATGTGTATAATGCTTTTATTCAGTCAAATGTAAAACAAAAAAATAAAAAAAAACGTTACAGCATGAGTATACAAATTTAACTAATCAAGACCAGAAACATTCAGACATTAAAGTGAATTATTGAATTATAATTAATGTTTCCATGAACAATTACAATAAGCAAATGAAATATATCCAGCAATGATCTTAAATAGCATTTAACATCAACATCCTTTCATTTGTAACTGACAGACTGCAATCAATGGTAACCGTAAAGTACTTGTGTAATCCAGCTTACCACACACCATGCCAGCCTGAAGTGATGCTGCTGAAGCCTCTGCAGGCTCTGCTCAGTGTATCTGGTATTGTAGACAATGCACAGGCTAAGACTTGGACACTTCTTCATCAGGGTGAAAAGCATTATGATCTCAACAACTCACAACATATTCCTCTTACGGAGTGAATTAAACTTTAGGAAAACCTTTTGAAAAGTCACTTGGACTGGTAATGAGACACTGGAGAGCTGACTAGACAGTAAATAAAAAATTGACAAAAAAGATAGTTAAATTGCCCTGTGTTAGAACTGAACAGAAATACAAGACTACAGAATAAAAGGAGAAAATCGAGGAGGGAAAGCCAAGGACCAAGTTGTAATGGCCAATTATTTTTGAAAACAACCATATTTAATATTTTATTTGGTCTATTCATATTTGATTTCAAGTTATTTGTGTTGCCTCAGAGAGTATCTGAACAGTTTACATTCTCATACTCACAACTATTCTATCCATTGTCCATACCTTAGCTTGTCAAATTGCCTTTCTGCCTTGGGAGTAAGTTATTTTCCTTCAGATTCCTCAATGGATCCCTGGTGAGCTAGCTAAACTCTCCCGAATGTCAGTTACTCTTCATTTTCCAATATTAAGCAATATGAATTTTCAATCTAGGCTCCCAATTTATTTGCTCCCAATTTCAAACATGGCCCATGTATGATTCCTAGAGATTAATCTCAGAGAAGTTGAAAAAAAGTGTTTTTCTTGTTGATCATAACTCCCTTGTGGTAATACTGGGCAGACAGAGACTGAAATTTAGCATTTTTATAAATAATTACAATATAACAATGTGACCCTAATCTGCTCCTTGAAAGAGCAGTCTAGAAGGGATAGAAAAGAGCTGGATCAGAAGACAAAACAAGAGTGGCTGTCTGTAACTATGAGTGATATCAAAATCAAGAGAGTAAACACAGATGAAAGTCATTTAGGGTATAATGGCTCAGACAAGATTACTGAAACAGATAGGAGAACCTAAATAAACCATCAAAGAAAAAGTCAAAGCTAGAAACAAAATTTGAAAATAGGGATTAGAAAGCCTGAGAATGGACAGCAGGTAAATCTGTGATGGAACTGTTACTGGAGAGAGACCAACCGAAAGCAGGTCTGCCTCATGCTGGCCTGTAGCATGTGGGTTCTTGACTTCCTGTAGGAAAGATTTTTATGACATGAATCCAGGTGATTTTGAGAGTACGTTTATTCAAGCTTGGGACAATAAGACAAAGGAAGGACTTAGGGTAGAAGAAGCAATAAGGGAGAGTGCTCTGTTACAGGAAAGATTGAGCCAAGGTGGGGCTAGGAAGTCAGAGAAACAGTGGGCCTTGGAGGCAGGATCAGGAAATAAGCTCAGATGAGATGCTGTGCCTGCTGCTCCCTGGGTTGCAATCTAATGGCACTCTTAGAGTTTAGGAGGAAGCAAAAAAGTTCATACCAGGGAAGGGACATTGGGTATGCTCTAGAGTGAGCCTGCACTGAGTCTTTGTCCTAAGAGTTTTTTCTTTTCTTTTCTTTTTTTTTTTTTTTTTGTAGGTGAGAATCTTAGGGGAAAGTTTCAGCAGAATATTCAGCAGCTTTCCAGGAGAGCTTTTAATATGCTGATGCATTAAAATGAGGTATCAAGGAATTTGGGATTATTGTTGGGTCTGTTTTACTCTTTTACTTTTATCTTGAGTCTGTCTGGCTCTAATGGGGTTTTTGTTATTTGTTCCCCTGACTTCATCTACCCTTGGGTTTAGCTGGCACAAATGGCATTAATTGGGTCTCTGTTCTCTATCTCCCCCACCAGAGTGATTTAAACTGTGTATTCTCTGGTTAGGGAGGAGATGTATAATCCACTTTCTCTCCAGTGCTCTTGGTTAGGGAAGATAAAGTCTGTGATTCGCAAGCTGGCTGTAAGCTTTTCAAATTGTTCAGCCATGTTTAATTTTCTGGTCTCATTTTCCCCATTCCACTTGCCCATGAATTTTCCTAGCTTCTTACTATCTTGCCACAGAACAATTTATTGATCCCGGGAAAAGCTCAGAAAGACTGTTTTTTAAATGGTCCTCTAGTTGCAGAGTTTACTACATGGATGAAAGCATTAAAATTTTGCATTTCAATTTAACATATAAAGAGAATATTGATAATGTATCAAATATATCATCAAAATTAATCTTTCTTTCTTTCAGTTGGCAAAAATATATGAGCTATTTTCTACATTTCATACTTTTGTCTAGGTACTGTGGATATAGCTATGAACACTAGATCCTGAATCCCTAGAATTTATATGCTAAAAAGGAAAAAAAATGTAAAATATAACATCAAGTTGTTGATAAATGGTATGAGAAAAAATAAAAAGACAAACTTTAGAATTGTCAGATAGACATTCTGAAAAATGAACATTTGAGCAGATAACAAAATTTTAAAAAAGTAAATCAAGAAAATATCTAGGACACAAGCATTTCAGTCAGAGGAAACAACCAGAGCTTTGTCTTAAGCCCTTTTCTCGTCCAGGTCCCAAATAACAGACATAATAAACCAGAAGGTAGCCTAAACAGAGATCAAAGAATAGATTTATTAACAGACAAGTAAACTCTCAAATATTCCCAAAGGTAAGATTTCTGAAATACTAGGTTAAAGAGTGTGATTTAAATTGATGTTATAGTGGGCCACTTCTGTCCTTGAATCTATAAACCTTGAGGCATATTGATGGGGGATCAGGAATCTGTGGCACAAACTATGCTTAGTACCGGCTCATGCGCCAAATTGCCTCACAATGGAAAGATTAAGACTAACAGGTCAAAATCTAATGGGGAGGTAGTGTAGTTAGGGGGTGGATCTTTCCCTGTCTGATGCTGTACTTGTTGCATGAAAGCAATGCTTATTAGAGAGGGCAAGAGAATGTGAGCACCCAGAGTGCTTTAGAGCAAATATAGTGCAAAGAAGAGACCATATCTCGCAGGAGCTGTGATTGTGAATACGGAACACCAACTGTGGAGAAATATGGTCTATTGAGTGACAGATTCTCACCAGTCCAATTACTTGTTCTTATTGCTGCATGGAAAAATGAGTAAGGGGAAAAAATAAGGTAATAAAACAGAAATTCTCTTACAACATCTCCAGAGGGGCTAACGTGAAAACATAAATAAGTAGATAAATAAATAAGTAAATAAAGTTTTCTTTGATACTCTTCAGAGCATTTTTTTCTTTTTTTCTTATACCAATGGTCAATGAGGAATACTTATAAGCCCATTGGGGGGAGAAAAAACTAGTAACAAATCATACTTGCTCTGCACTCACCTTCATCCCTAATCTCTACTAGCCTAATTTCTCCTCCTAGGACCAGATGTGGGTAGTTCAGTGTTTAGATTCAGATGAATGAATCTAAAATGGAGAAAGAAAGGGCATCAATTATATTTTATTCCAACTTAATTTCCATCTTAAATTTCCTTGTCATGTAGACCAGTGTTTCTACCCAGAGCAAGTAGGACAGTGAGTACTGTGAGGTGGCATAAAAGTATTCAAAAATAATACAGTTTTTGCAATATACAAAATTCATGTTTAAGGAATATGAATGCCCTCCTTTCAGTAAGGAAACTTAAGTCCCACAATATGAAACACCCACTCTTTATAGTTTAAAGAAATTCAAATAAGAACTTTTTAAGTACTTAAGTCTTAATATGCTCAACCTCAAAAGTTTCTTTCAAATAATATCTGGGTTTCTCTGCATAGCTATGCCTCCTTCAGCATCTTTAAAGTTATGTTAATCCTATTTTAAGGCTCTTTTTAAGTTCTACTCCTATAAAAAGTCCAAAATGTCAATCAGGCTCAGAAAAAAATATCACATAATCTGCTGTACATCTATACATGTTTTTTTTTCTAAAAGTGCAAAAACAACATACTACTTTTTAAAATCATGTTAGGCAAATTTTTTTTCAGCAATTAGAACTTACTACAGTTTAGATAATCATACAAAAGACTGTAGGATAATATCTAAATGGTATTTGGGGAGATGAGAATTAGAGCCAAAAATCATATGAAGAATCGTAAATGCTCTTGGATTCTTTCACAACTTAAAAATTTGCTGTAATATCACATCTTGACACCAGGTCTCAATGAGGCTGCATTTTTTTCCACATTATCTCTCTACATCCAGCCTAAATGTCTTCCAACAGTAATATCTTAGTTTCCTGGTCTAATCCCAAGAGGGTTTTGGGATTAATGAAACCTGGTTTCCTTTATAATACTTGCCTTCCGTAAATCCAATCTTTTTTATTTATTCTGTATTTCCAAAGAATCAGAATCAATATATAACCACTCTTGAGCTGCTGCCATCTTTTTCCCCAGCATCCCCTGCAACCATCATCTTCCAATATGCCAGCATGCTGGAGAATAAGGGGAGGGTTCTAAACAGGTTCTATCTAATGGGAAAACTAGAATTAAGAAAACACAAACAAAATGAAGACCTTTAATCTGCCAAGTAAGTGCCTATTAACCTCAAAGCACAAGTCTCTCAAGGTAAAGGCAGGCTAAAGAATGTGGCTTAGAGATAAGTCAAATAGAGTCTTTTTATAATCCACCCATGTTTACACTAGTAGTCTTGTTGGAACACCCACCTATAGAAAGGGAGTGACTTTATCAGCTGCAAATAATTCAGGTCTTTCACACATACCAGCTATTCACTAAGAAGGATAGAAGAAGACAGAGACAGAGAACAACAGGGAACATACACATATGAGACAGAGGAGGCAGCCCAGCCAGTGTAGTTCAGTGGTTGAGCATTGACTTATGAACCAGGAAGTCACATTTCAATTCCCAGTCAGGGCACATGCCTGGGCTGTGGGTTAGATATCTCTCTCTCTCTCTCTCTCTCTCTCTCTCTCTCCCTCCCTCCCTCCCTCCCTCCCTCCCTCTCCCTTACTCTCTGAAATAAATAAAAGTACATTTGTATAAAAAGGAAAAAAGAGGAGGCAAAGAGAAAAGCAAAGACACACACATGTGCACACACATCCACATGGCATTGGGGTGAGAAACAGAAAGAGGAACAGAGAGAGATTGAGGTTACTGTTATTAGAAGGCAGAATTCGGACTATGACCAAGGATTCTTCCCACATGGAAGCAAGAAACAGGAATGTCCTTCCACCAATCTTCTTACTCATTAGGCAGAACAAGGGAAAAAAAATAGATATATTATCTAATACTTAGGCAAAATAGCTAACAGCTAGTTGTCCAATGTTGATCATTACATGTCAGAGTCTCCCAAAGTAGATTAACTACTCATTCTCTCATAAGCAGGGGCAAGTGAAGATGGAAGATGCCTTCTGAGCCCAATGCCAGGACACAGGGTCTGCAGGAGTGCTCTCCTCTAAGAGCCCACGTGGGACTGTGGGAATGAGAAAAAGATATCGTCTACCATACCCATCACTCATTATAATTCCAGATGGATCACTGCCATGGGTTGTAGTCTGAAGCTATGAGCAGAAAGAAGTAGAAATGTTGGAGACATTTTTGCAGAGATGTGACACTGATAAGATGTTTTGAAAGTTAAGTAAGATTTTTATTAGGCAGTCAAGTAGAAAAGGACATTTCAAGTAATAAGAGCAAAAATTTAGAGATATAAAGAATAGATTTCATTTGGAAAACAGTGAGAATTCAGTCAGAAAAATCTCATGTTACTGAGATTGACACAGAGAGAGAAATAAAAAGATAGCAAGTGTATATGAGTGTGTGGGTGTGTGTGAAAAAGGCAATTTGTTCATATATTATGGTTCTTTTGAAATGTCACACTGTGGATTTAGATTTTCATCTTTAGCAGTGAGAAACCAATACAATATTTTTCAGTAGAAAAAATGACATAATATGATCAGTGATTCAGGAAAAGAATAATTCTAGTGGGCATGAGGAAGATGATGATAGAAAGCTAAGACGGATGCAATCTCGATGGCCCAGGCAATTCAGTCCTCGTCACTGGTGCAATGCTCCCCATTGGGTATGGTATATTGTAATCTTTGTACAGAGCGGAACCTTTATGACAACTTTGGGCCTCTATTGCTCTCGGAAGTGCTCTGAATGAGGGCTTGACAACTCTAGACATGGCACTAGCAGGGATCAATGTTTTACATAATGTTCCAAACAAAAGCAACAAGAAAGATTTAGACCAATGTAAACAAGGCTCAGAGATTTTTAGTGAAAACCATTTCCAATTGGTAAACTTGATCTCCCATATTCTTTATACCTAATGACTAACTACTGGATAGTTCTCAACCTGAAGTAGTATCACACCCTACAAGTATTTAGTAACTTATGGTTGCTTTTTACAGGGCTCAGGGATGCAAAACATTCCTTCATAATAACTACCATTATAAACATGCCATCCAAAATGCCAGTTGTTATCCTGTGAGAAACATTGTTATACCAATTATTTTCTAAAGTGTGTTCTATCAAACTTTTCAGCTCTAGGAAATGTTATTGAAACACAGAAATTAAAGTGAAATGCGTGGTTTTCCTCTGAGTAGGATGCAAAGGTGGCTTCCTTCCCCCGTCCTTGTCCAGGTGGATTCGAAGAATGAAGTGATAGACAAAAGGTGGTATAGGAAAGGTGGAAATTTATTAGGAAATAAGCATGTACGCCCACATGGGGAGGGAGAGAGACACATTAAGTCCCTCTTTCTAAGGTTCATAAGGGTTGAGGTTCTTTGTGTCCTGATATCCCCTCTGATTGGTCACTATAGCAGCTTCAAGACTCAAACCCCCCTTTTCTCCCCCTTTTGTGGTAGAATTCTCTATTCCCTGTGAAAAAAACTGTTTTCCTCTTTCTCCCTTTTATTTTTCTGCTCCCTGTGGCTTTCCCCTTATCTTCTTCCTTTCCCTTTATTCTGTGAATGTATGCTTTTTGGCCGTTCCCAGCCTCCCAGCTTTGCAGCCCTCCCCCATGGGCCTCCTTTATTTCTTTTTTTTTTTAAATATATTTTATTGATTTTTTACAGAGAGGAAGGGAGAGGGATAGAGAGTTGGAAACATCAATGAGAGAGAAACATTGATCAGCTGCCTCCTGCTGGGGATGTGCCCACAACCAACATACATGCCCTTGACTGGAATCAAACCTGGGACCCTTCAGTCCACAGGCTGACACTCTATCCACTGAGCCAAACCAGTTAGAGCCCCCTTTATTTCTAGAACTACCTAAACCTGCTTATTTTACCCCTAAAAACTCCTTTCACTATCTATACTAATAAAAGGGCAATATGCTAGACTGGGAGACCTTCCAGACATCCTTCCTGACAAAACCATGGTGGTGGGGATGAGGTAGGGTGGTTAGTGGAGACCAGGACAGGAGGGGAGGGCAGTTGGTGGAGAGCAGGCAGGCGGGGGGCGGTTGGGGATGAGCAGGCCAGCACTGGGAGTCAGTAGGGGGCAATCAGGCCCACGGGGGTGGGGGCAGTTGGGGGTGACAAGGCCAGCAGAGGGGCAGTTGGGGATGAGCAGGCCATCAGGCAGAGTGGTTAGGGGTGATCAGGCAGGCAGGTGAGCAGTTAGTAGCCAGCAGTCCCAGATTGCGAGGGGGATGCCCTACTACCAGTTTAGGCCTGATCCCACAGGGGTTTCATATTGAAGAGGGTGCAGGCCAGGCTGAGGGACATCCTCTCCCCCTTCCCACTCCCCCCACCTGCACAAATTTCGTGTACTGGGTCACTTGGGAAAAATAAACCAACAACTCATAAAACAATGTAACAGTGTTCTATGATAAGCAAATTTGTTCAATTATGAATGCCAAACCTCTTCTTAGAGAGGAATTTAATACATGTGAAGTATTAAAAGCAGTAAACAGTCCTATTTAACTTAGCGTAATCCAATGCTCCTTAAATATATTTCTCTGTTACATCCCATGGACCACTTTCAGAAATTGCCTTAGAAATATAAAATCATGGGTCACATCCCAGATTTTGCATTTCTAACTAGCTCTGAGAATAAGACTGTTGCTAGCAGTCAGAGTGAGATAGGGTATGTTGGGGCGAAACAGCTGCAATCCATAAACACTACAAGAACTGTCAACAAGGAAGTAAGCCCACCTCCCACTGGATTTATGACTTGAGACCTACAGAGACCAGCTATATCCAACACAGTGACTAATCTCACCTAAGAGTAACCCTTAGCTCATTGTGATTCGTTAGCATATTAATTGACACACCCTGAGCCACTGTGGTTGGGAATGGAAACCCATAAGGATGAAAAATGTCTGACCAATGCTCCTCTGCGAAATCTTCACCCCATTCCTGAATATTCCTCCCTCTTATTGAGTCCCCTACCTCCTGATTTAATGAACCTCAATAAAGAAGCAAATTCTGCTAAAGAGGGGCTGCTCTGTCTGTGGAGTAACCCCTTATCCGCCTCACTGCTTCACTAATAAACTCACTTTCCCTTTAAATGCTGTGTTGACTCTTACTTGAATTTTTTCCTGCGTGAAGCCAAGAACCCATAGATCATGGACCCTTGGGTCCCCAGGCCCTTGGAACTCCTACATCAAGAGGATCACACAGGAGAGGTTCAGAACAGGTCTCTCCCAAAGGTGCCACTTTGGTATGTGGACTAACTGAAGGCAACCAAGACACTGCAGGCTCTTGAGAACCTTTGACTTATCTCTTGAAGCATTTAAATTAGAGGCCTTGCCCATGAAAACAGTTCTAATCAGAAATAACTTTTTTTGACCTATCTATATGTCAGAGAAAACTACTAATTACTGAACTTCTCTTCTTATTGTCCTTCAATGACCTTCTCCCCCTCTGAAGCCCCAAGACACTTCACTTCATCCTTGGCTCAGGATGTCACAAACTATCTCATTTTCCCCTTATCGCTGAACCTCGCATGAAAGTGGAGACTCTGACTCTCTCATGTATGTGGGCTTCCCATACATATGTATGCAATTAAATTTGGTTATTTCCTCTTGTTCATCTGTCTTATATAAATTTGATTATTACCTTGATGGTAAAATTTCTTCTTTCTCCACAACACATTGAAGAACAAGGAAGACTGTTGGTTCTCAATCCTGCTTGTGATTTTAAAAATACATTATATATGAGATCCATCTCCAGAACTTGGTAAAGCATATGCATTAACTTAAAAACAAAAACAAAAAACAAACAAACAAGGAAACAAAAATCTTCCTAGGTGACATCAATATCTAGCCAAGTCAATAACCCCTATTTTAAACTCTTACTATCTTTTATTGAATGGGTACCAAGTTATCATGACAGATGCCAGTGACATTTGTTTATTTTAGTGTGTGTTTACTTATTTTGAAATTGTCTGACTTGGAATAAGTACAACTAATCAGCATGATATGCAGAAAAAAAAGATTGAAATGCAGATTATAATATTTTCAGTTCCATTTTTAGATCTCAGAGCAACCTCAGGCTAATGTGTTTAGAGTTTTATTTTTCCCATTTGTGAAATGGCAACATAAGCAGAAATTGATTTATCACATGATAATGATAATTTGAAAGAGAAACAGATCTTATGTTCAGTGAAGAGCATTGCAAAAATCTCCAGGAAGAGATGTGTTTAGGCCTGCATTTATAAAGAATACTGTAGTTAGAGAAACAGATGCAAAGAAGAGAAACTGAAGACGTAGAGAAGAGTTAGGAGACTGTTTCACTGTCTAGACAAGACATTATGAAACTATAAAGAGAAATAAAGCAGTGAACTCTCGATAAAGGAAATGAATTCAAGTAGACATATTTTTCAGTTAGTCTTGCTTACATGTTTTAGAGGAGAAAGAATAATTTTCCATTTACCCTTCTAAGTTTCTGACTGGAATAACCTTGTAACAAAAAGATTAACAGAAGAAAAGCAAACTGAAATTTAATAAGATGTATACCCCCTGTATACAAGAGAGAGACCCAGAAAAACTGACTGACTTCCTAAAATGGCACAAGCTGTTAGGTAGGAAGTTAGACATGAGTGGCTGGGTGAGGCCTGCCTTGGGGTCCTGACAAGGGTTAGACCAACACTGCCTTCAGGCCACCTCTCCATGGGTGGCCCAGCAGCTGGCAGACCACCAGGGAGCAAGTTCAGAATAGGCTGGTTCTTGGCCAGCTCAGAGGAAAGATGTAGGACCTTAATGTGACCTTATTAGGGCCCTGGACCAATAATAAATTTGGATTGTGGTTTTGATCTCCCCCCACCTCCCTGTGGGTTTTTCTGTATGCGTTATGGGTAAGGGCATATACAGAAGAAATATAGTTATACTAGAGGCTCAGCACGTGAAATTGCGTGAGAACTGCTATGCCATGCTCACAGCCTCACCCACCCACTTGAGCCCCGCCCACCCACCCGCAGCCCCTCCACAGGCACAGCCCTGCCTGCCCGCTGCTCGCCTTGCTGCAATCAGAGCCTGTGGAGTGACTAAGAGGTGTTCCATGCACCTCATGATGACAGGTCATTTGATCATTTCAGTCATGACTTCTCTGGCCTTTTATTATTATGACTAGGGACCTGGTGCATGAAATTTGTGCCCTGGAAGCTGGGGCTCCTCAGCCCAGCCTGGCCCCTCTCACAGTCCAGGAGCCTTCAGGGGATGTCCCATTGCTGGCTTAGGCCTGCTCCCCATGGGCCAGTCTGGCCTTCCTCTGCAGGAGGCAACCGGGCTGATCAGGGGAAGGCACTGCACCCATCACCCCACTGGTGCTGCCACTGCTGGCCATCGCAGTCACCAAGGTGTTTTCATAAACATGGACTCTAGTCCCTTTACCAGGAAAAAATGTCTGTGTCTGTTCCAGGCCTGCTCAAGCCATGATGCGGTGGCTCGGGCAGGCCCCCCTGTCTGTGTCCCCACCCACCAGCTCCTGCCTGCATGTACCTCCATTGGAAGTGGCCTCCACTTCTGAGGCAGCATGATGTTAGCACTAGGCAGGCCTGTGTACACCTCTGATGGGGGTGGAAGTCCTCGCAGCCCGTTGACTAGTCATGAATAAGACACTGTTAGGACCAATTAGCATATCACCTCTTTATATATATAGACTAGGAGCCCGGTGCACAATATATTGTGCACTTGGGGGCGGGGGAAGGGGAGGGCGTTCCTCAGCCCGGCCTGTACCCGTCCAACCTGCGGCCTGCCACCAGCCCATCATGCCCCGCCCACCTCACACACCCCAGCCCATCACCTGCCCCATTCGCCCCGCTCACCCTGCCGCCTGCACTGCACCTGCCTCCGCTGTTCTGCTGCAGCCCTCCATCTTGGCTGAGTTAATTTGCATACAGCCACTCTGATTGGCTGGTGGGTGTGGCTTAGGCATCCCATATAAATGGTCGGTTTCAATATTACGCTTTTATTAGAGTAGATAACCCTTTTCTGTCAATCATTCCTAAGTGAAAATGAAAGTCCCTCATTTAATCCATATAACCCAGGAGTTTGGGGCCATCATCTCTCTCCACTGGCCTGCTCCTTGCTTGCAGTGTACTAGCATCTTCAAAAAACTGGGCTATGCTTTACTTTCATTTTCATTGACCTTAAAACCTTTTCTGTGTTGTCGAGAAGAACCAAGGTCCCAGCCAGTAACCCCAATTGGTAACCAAGTTATCACCTTAAATACTATCTCCAACTAAACGTAAAAGAAGAATTTAGGAGGTGGGGAGCCAGTTATGAGAAGTTACCTGAAAAAAAAACAGTAAATAAGGGTATGGTTGTTATGTAGATTTAAGGCCTACCTTCTCTACTCATAGGAATTTCTAGAGATTGTAATCCCCCTCCTTCTGTTAAAAAGTGCGATACATCCTTACAAATGAACATTTCCCTTATAAACGTAAATAATCCCTTTCAAAAAAGTGTAACTTCTACTCAGTTTTCAAAGTTTTTCTTATGTTTGCATTTCTTAAAAAATAATCAGCTAAAGATAATTTTTATGCCAAAGAGGCATATTTTGGGGTGGCAAATTCTGCTCCCATTCAATGTTTACAAGTCTAAATGGGGAAAATGAGAGTGGAAAATTTTACAAATAGCACCCAGGTTTTTTGCATGAGAAGCTAAAATACAAAAAGATAAACCATTTAGGAGATACAGCTTTTGAAATTTTATTTTAAGAAGAGGTACTAAAACTCACCAAACCCAAATAACTAAGTTTGTCTGCCTGCACACTCTGTCCAATAAATGCACAAGCAGAGATTTGCAGTAAAGAAAAAAATTAGTTTCTTAGAATTGGCCAACCTGGAGGTGGGTGTACATGTGTTCTGAAAGACCTGACTCACCGATGGCATGTAGGTTACAGGTCACATAAGGCAAAATTACAAGACCCTGAGGGTTAGGGGTTCAGGGTCATGTTAGAGGCTGAGTGGACAGAGGTAAGACAAAGGTGTTAGGTGTTAGGAACAATTGAATCAGTACCCCCTCCCCTGGGAATTGACCTTTAGACCACTTCACAATGGATATTCCATTTGCCTAGACTACATTCCACTAGCTAAGACCATTATCTCTCCCCTCCTAACTTCCCAGAATCTGGAGCTGCACAAAGAATTCTCTTCCTAGAAAAAGCCTACCAAAAGTCCTTTAAAAACTCCTGACTGGGATGCTGGAGTCTTCTGGGGCTCAGCCACCTGGTGTGTGGATGATCAAATAAATTCCTAATCCCTCACAATTCTGGCCTCGTGCATTCCTCCTTTGGCAACCTAACTACAGAAGGTAATAATTCGATTCCTCAGGTCTTAAGGACAACTCTGAGGTCAGCTTCCATATCCAGAACTGGTTTCAAGGGGGTCCACCTGCCTTGGAGCTCAGGAGCTGAAACAAAACTTAGTTTTGGTTGTTATCTTTAACCTGCCAGGGGCTTAAATCTGGGACCATAGTCAGCACTGAGCTATTGTCTTCTGCTGCCATAGAGGTCATGATCATCAAGGGTGGGACTAAAGTCAGGTCAGTGAAGTGTGATGAAAGAGAAAGGATAAAATGACTGTGTGGCAGGCAGTTAGACAGACATGAGTAGAGCAAGGAGAATGGGCAGGTACAGAAGTTACCAGAAAGGAAAGTCCTAGGGGCCTAAAAATGAATAATCAATTGTGAAGTGGGACCTCATCCCCAGGATGTTTTTTCCTTCCCTGGCATGGCCCTGGTTATGCACGTTGGATCCCATGACATTTCCTCCCTAGAGATAACATCTGTGCCTCAAATTGTATTTTAGCTCTAAGCCCAGATAAGCAACAAAATGAGCCCTGCCTGAAGTCAGGACCAGCTGCATTGAGTGATGACCTCCTGCCCTGGTGCCTGCCAATCAATCAGTGGAGACCACAACCCTGAAAGGACACACCTGGAAAACTGCTGAATAGTCTATTGAGATCTTCCTCTGAAGCCTCCACTAAAATCTCCACCCTTAAAATTCTTAGGACACAGACAGCATGCTTTCCTGCCCCGTCCTTAGCACATCAATACCTTCCCTTTCCCTACTCCCTCCACCCTCTCTACCCCAGCCACATCACCATTAGCTTCCTCACTCCCAAGCTACAAGGGCCTTTCCTTTACTTCTATAACTTGTTTCCTAAGCCCATTCCTGCTAGAAATTACTTCTACCTCTGTGATTTACCAATAAATATTCTCATTATTTTTTTCTACCTCTGTAATTTACCCAACAAATGTTCTCTTACAGTTTGGGTCTGGACTCTGAATTCTTTCCTAGCCAGAACCCAAACACCGCGATTGCTGATCTCAGGTTTGGTCTGACCCCGCTGGTCAGACACCTAGTGCCATTCTCATTACCTAAAAAATATTCACCTTTCCTGAGCCTGTCTTTTATTAAGCCTTTTTTTCTGAACCCCTCTAAGCACAACTATGGCCCCAAAGCTGAGACTACAAATCCTGTCATCGTTATTATCATTGCGTTCATTGTTGACTGTTAACTATCCTGTACCCACCCATGTAAAAGAAGTATGTATCTATTTTATTTTTTATCCAATCCCAAGAGTTCCTCACCCTCCTCCCCTTTGCTGTCTCCTGCCTCCCTAATCTGTCACCAGTGGATTTCATGTAACCTACTTATGCCTCCTGTTTTGATTGTAATGTATAAAATAGTGTGTAAACTGCCATTTTCCAACTCATTTTCTCAGTCCATTGCAGTTCTGCTTCTTGGCAATTGTCATCAGTTTGGCTCAATTAAACTCATAAAAATTCTTCCAGGTTTGGGCATTTCTTATGTTGAAAGGAGGAAAATAACAAGATCAGTCTGCAGGGCGATGCCAAAGAATGAAAACTAAGAAAAACTCATTATTTCAGTCACTAGGAATCTACTGCTGACCTGTGAGCGATGAGCTTCCTACCAGAAAGGGCACTTTAATCAGAGTAGAGAGTAGGAAAAAAGTGGGATTTTAACTATGAAATAAAGGCCCAAAAAAGCAATCCTGAAAAACTCACGAGAAGGTTTTTCCATGGAGGAAAGACTTGATGAGCTTCAGGGCAAAACGCAAAGACAGTGCAGGGTGTGATGGCACTGGGGGTGGGTGAGGCATGGGAGGTTACAAAAGATATGAAAGAACTGAAGAGCAAGTTGTGAGAGAAATCAAAGAATAGGAAGAAGGGTAGACTTCCTATTGAAAGGGAGAAATTTTCCAGCTAAAGTAAAAGATCAGATCATCTGCTAAGAGGAAGAAAGTGTGTAAAAAACAGGTCTGATGTATTCTTTATAGAAAATATGAAGGGGAATACTGAAAGTTCAGTTAAGTTCAACAATATTTAACTTGTATTTGACCAGAGGATTATAGGCCTATCTTTTTCCCCTATCGGTGGTGTCACTCTGGAAATGGAATCTAGAAGAGAAATATTATTGATGAATCTCACTGGACTTCCTGCTTATCCTATATAATAAGAGCCTAATATGCTAAATGTCCAGTCATCCATTCAACCGACCAAAGTATAATATGCTAATGATATGCTAAGGCCACTCAACCACTCGCTATGACATGCACTGACCACCAGAGAGCAGATGCTCTGACAGGTTAGCTGGCTGCTGGGGTCCAGCTGATCGGGACTGAGTGAGATGGGCAGAACACACCCTGGACCCTTCTGTGGTCCCTCCCTAGTTGGCCAACCTCCCAAGTCCCTCTCCAGCTCCGATCATGCACCAGTGGGGTCCCTTGGCCTGGCATGCACCCTCTTGCAATCTGGGCTAAGAAAACGCCCTCATCCCCCTGAGTGAATGAATTTCGCGCACCAGGTCTCTAGTTTTGAATATAAAAAAGTGGGCAGAAAGTGTTATCAGTGCAAGTGGAGTTCTTGGGATGCCATGAGGAAAGGAATTCCCCAAGGTCCCCAGAGGAGGATGGGGTTTCGTGGAAAGCTTTATTGATGATGTACAATTAAGGAGATTCCCCTCCAAGGTCCTATCTCCATCTATCTTGCAATGGAAGGAGTCCATGTTTGTATTCAGTAGCATCAAAATTAAGACCACTACCCAGAATTTCTGCTCCATATTAAAGTGCTCTGCAGTCCAGTATCCTGCTAGCTTAGTTTGTGTTCCAGCTACAATCCATTGCTGTGTGCAGTATCCAGCCTCCCACCTGGAGTGTGGATTAGCCACAGCCATCAGCCATTCAGCTTCTAGGGCCATGTGGCTATGGAGAGAGAACAGGTAAGCACATAGGAGAGTGCAAAAGTGAACAAGCAAGAACAGAGAGGGAAACTCATTGGGGATTTTAACTTTCCAAGATTTTGTGTTTTTCTGATAGGGTCCATCCCCTAGCCAACCCATTGTTCACCTGACTGGATTTACAGGCAATCATCTTTCCTATGTCACCCAACTTCACTGCACATGTTCCATCTCTCCCTTTGTTCATTACCTCCTTCCAGTGATCTTCAGGGAATGGACCCATAGTTCCCTAGGAAACATGAACCTATAGCTCCCTTGTGAAGCTGCTCCAATGACCATGCTTAAAATGTCTGACTTTCCCTTTCCCCTTTTTTTTTGTAGTAAAACCTCCACATAACAGACTAATTCAGGGGAAGGGTTGTCCATTGAAGCCAAAAGTAGTTCTTCCGAAACCTTAGGTTAAAAAATTGACAAATTCATTTACCTTTTACTTAGGTAACAATGTTTGTGTAATTAAAAGTGAGTATGTATGAAAAGCTTAAGTCACAGGAAAGTTTTCTATATGTATTACAGTAATTTTAAGTTTATACTGAAGAGATCCAGACAATGTGTGCATTCACCAGGCACTGGGGATAAGCAAATGCACACTGCAGGGGTGAGGCTCAGCACCTGTGGGAACACAGGGGACACTCATTAAAAGTGCTGCAGAAAGTCACACCACGAGACTACAATAACGCATCCAGATGCAGTGTGATCGTGAACTAATCATTCACCAAACACTGTTTGACACTGGTGACTCTTGAATTTCAATATGTAGACTATGGCTGTAGATATGTAATATTTATTTATGTTGGCAAAATGACTACAATGTTTCTTCCAACATATGGCCCACTCATTAAAATTTATTAAAAATAACAATGAAGTAATAATTTTTAAAAACTCATTAATTTAATTATAAGCAAATCTTGTAAAATTAACAGATGTGTTAATTTTGACATATGGCAGACAGACCTGAAATTTTGTCCATTAAATCATTATGAGTTTACATGAGTCTGTTCTATTGGGGTCTGCAAAAGCATGGTTTACTGTATTAACATTCATTAACTAATTATGATAATAATGGAAGGGCTTATGAAATTAATAAGAATGTTTTCTCTGTGTAGCAAGTTATGAAAAATAAATCTCTATATCAGTATCTTCAGCATCCCATCCCTTTTATGACCATAGGACAGATGACAAGCTATATAAGCATTTGATTGGAAGCGGGCCATTAGTTCAGGAGCCATTTTAAAATTGGTATGAGTGTGAAAGCTCTTGCCATCTAAGGAGAAAAATAATCTATCATCAGCTTGCTAGAAGGGAGATTGTTGACACCGCCTCAAATACAAAAAAAAAAAAAATCACACAACAGGTTCTGGTGATTTATTACCTGTCATAACAGATTCAGGCTCAAATTCTGGATATACCTTAGTCAGTGTCAATCTGATCTGCAGAAATATAAGTGATTCTCTTGTAGTTTTATGGACAGGGAGGGAAAAAAATCAGGAAAGGGGAAATGAACTATAAATACCGTAAAGTCATCTCTCATCACTCCACTATCTACTGTTAGAGCATGCTTGAATAGATGTTCAGAAAGTAGTGTGGCATTACAGTAAATTAGAAAACACACACACATATACAGAGTAATTACAAAGCTCTCTATGACAGGTTTGGAGCATATCAATCTTTAAACTCTCAGGGACTATTTTGCACCACAATATGCCATGTTTTCATCTCATGAGGGTTTACTAAAAATAAGATGAATAATTAAAGTTGATTTAGTAGTAATTAACAAAAATGTCCCTATAGTGATTACAAAAATAATCATCACTTACTTTTTCCCACTTACTGAGTGAGAATCCATTGTGTGCCTGTTACAAGTACTCTAAACCTGCCCTTTTTAGTAGATGTGGCCTTTTTGAGGAAAAGAGACATCCTGAGGTGAAGAAATAGTATATGGTTGACCCTTGAAAAACACGGGTTTGAACTGTGCAGGTTCACTTACATGTGCACTTTTTAAAATAATGACCTGGAGACCAAAGGTAACACAGGTGGGTCTGAACATAAAAATTACTGAATAAGCAAGGTGTGGTGAGTAGTGACATCCTAGGCTTACTATTCATTTCTTGATCAACTTTAATTTTTACGTATAGTGAGACCTGTTTTTGTTCATCTAGTACAGCACATCTTTGAAGTGTTAGGGTGATTTTCTTTTCTAGATCTCTCTAAGGCACAACTGCTGGCACCAGAACACAAGACCACCAGAGCAGGAGATCACAGAGCTCCTCATTGTTATCTTGTAGCCCACATACCATCTTTATATACTGTGAACATTAAATACTATATTAACTATCCTGTACCCACCAGTGTGAAAGAAGTATCTGTGTCTCCATTTTACCTTTTATCCAGTCCTAGAGATTTCCCTGATTAGCTATCTCCCCCATCCCTAATCTACCACCAATGGACTTCATGTAACCCTCTTTATATCTTCTCTTTTGATTCTAATGTATAAAATAAGCTGCAAAACTGCCATTATCTGGGGCATTTTCTATTGAGATTTTACTTCTGGGCAGGTCCATAAACTCTTATAAAACTCTCCTATAGGCTGGACATTTTTCAGTATATAATACATATAACATAAAAAGTGTGTTAATCGACTGTATGTTATCAGCAAGGCTTCTGCTTAGCAGTAGTCAAATAGTAGTTAAGTTTTGGGGAGTCAAAGTTATATGTGGATTTTTTGCTGTGCAGGTATCCATGCCCTTAACCCCTGTATTGCTTAAGGATAAACTGTAGAAAGAAGTAGAAGGCATTTGCCTGGCAGATCTTAAAAACTTTTTCTGACACATGGTCTTACCTAGATCAAGCCTAAATGAGAAATAGAAGATTTCACAAAGAGTTACTATGTTGAAATACCTAAATAACACCTCCAGAATCCCCCCAATTCCTTCATCTGCCCATCATTATGGCATTCATATAATACAAAGAATTAAGAGAAAAGATTTATAATCCCAATTTTTCCAAAGGCCTACCCCCTCTTATCTTTCCAGTTCTTACTCTATTATCAGAAATGTGGGCCCTGGGCTTTGAACAATAAAGTTACTAAATTTTATTTCTTTTGTTGATTCTCATGCAAAGGCGAGGGCTAAAAATGTACCAGTGGTATCCTAAAGCAATTGTTAGAAAAACAGTTCTAAACTATTCAGCTATACTAGAGTTCTAATAGTAGTAACCACTCTCTCCCTGGAAGCACCCTGGGAAATTTTGGAGGGCAGTTAGTCAATATTAATTCTGGATATGTTTCTTTAATATTCTTTAAAATGTATTTGGAAAACAAGGGGAAAACACAAATAGTGAAAACCTGTAATAAGCCCAATATTTAAATTTTAGTTCTATAAAGAAGTCAAAGTCATTCTTAGGTTTAGATGTTTTCTCAAGGATGCTTACCTTACTGGTAGTATCTAATATTTAATTTTAGTTCAAGCTGTTGCTATGAGGCAGGTGAATGGGGCTGTTTGGTTCCTATAGCCAAGCAGTCCCTTGGTCCTCTCTTACACAAAAACATGTGTCAGAGTAATCTATTTATCCATCATCAGGGTCTGCTGGTCAGTCCTGGCATGAGAAGTGTTACAGTGTATAAAGACTTGATAAATAGATTATCCAGACCCTACATATCCAGAGTTTTAGGACTGTATGTGAGCAAAGAAAAAGAGAAGAGTACAGAGTAGGGTGTCCAGGGGTAGGAAAATAAAGCATCTATACTACAATACCTGGTTAAACTTATAAGAAGTACAAAGGTAGGGGAAAAGTCAAGAACACTGAATTAGAGTTAGAAATGTTGTATTCCAACATAATAGCTACTTTAAAATATAGTCTTCTAAACTCTGTTAACTTGAGCAAGTCATTTTATCTTCTCAAATTTTAGTTGCTTTATATAAAAAATTTTAAAAATCAGTATTCTAGCCCTACCTTATTTGGCTCACTGAATAGAGTCTTAGCCTGCAGACTGAAGGGTTCCAGGTTTTATTCTGGTCAAGGGCACATGCCTGGATTGTGGGCTCAATCCCCAGTGGGGGTGTGCAGGATATAACCAATCAATGGTTCTCTCTCATCATTGATGTTTCTATCTCTCTCTCCGTCTCCCTTCCTCTTTGAAATTAATAAAAATATATTTAAAAGAAAAAAAATGGGTATTTCTTCACAGAGTTGTTGTGACAATTTTATAAAATAACACTTATGAAAGCAATTTTAAAGTGTAAATTCATAATAAATACAAGGATTTTTATTAACATTGTTAAAATGAAAAGCAATGGCTTAGAATAAATTATATCCCATATGCTGGGTCAGAATTTAACCTAAACCTAAATCTTTTTCTTATTCTTAAATATTTAACCTATTTTACTATCATATTTAGATAATGGGAATGTAAAAATTCCTAGAAAAATATAAGCATACCAAACACAGTAACTTATAAAAAGTAAAATGCATTGTGATCAAGTAAAGTTTATCTTAGGAATAAAAGGTTTAATCAAATTTTAAACATCAAACTTTATAATTTACCATACACACTGATTTAAAAAAAATCATACAGTCATCTCAATAAGTGTAAAATTAAATATTTGACAACATTCAACATCCATTTGTGACCACCACCACCCCAAAAAATCCCTTTCAGATAACTGGAAATTGAAGGAAACTTCTGACTTTTCAAGAATTAAGTATCCTGACTTCCCTCTGGATCTCCTGAATGAGAAACTTCGAAAATAGAACCTGGGATTCTGTATTTTACTGTGGCTTGCTGGTGATTGTCTTGCAGTCATGGCTAAATTGTACAACACTGAACTAAAAAGTAGAGTTTTTTTCCTTCTGTTTTTTTTTTTTTTCCTCAGTGTGAAAAGAGGCTTTTACTCCTTCTCTCTTCCCATCAAGTACCTCTTAAATATGTTTCTTATTCCCCCAAGCTTTCAGTCAATGCTTTTATCCAATATATATTAGTAAACGTGGACTTGCATAGAATGTTTTCATATTAAGCACCAGTGAAAGTATAGGAACTAAGAAGAAAGGGGGTATTTGTTGGGTCCTCGCATTCAATACTGCTCTATTTTTGATCACTCTAAAATTATACTCTCAACTAAAATCTAGAAGCTCACAAATTTGTGGAGAGTGGCATGCAATAGTCACTGCAAATAGAATCAAGTTGTTGCCAGACCAACATCTGGTAGTGAGCAGGGAGGTCTCTTCGTGGATAGAAGTCACACTAATTTAAACATCATTAATGGTTTAGAGAAACTATTTTCAACTTTTTCATCTCATGACACACATAAACTAATTACTAAAATTCTGAGTCACACAGGAAATATATATATTTTTTTGCCAGTCTGATAAAAAATAGGTAAAAATTTGATTTAGTCACACTGATAGCTATTGTGTTGGCTGTTGTACCTTTTTTATTTGACAATCTAAGGGAAAAGAAGTCAACGCCCCTAACTAAATAGTCAGGTACTGCATGTTTTAAAAATTCTTGTGGCACACTAGCTGAATATTGCTGCTTTAAAGGAAATAATAAAAAGGGGTGGGAGAAAAATTTTACTGTGGCATGATCTCTAAAATGACTGATAAAACATACACAAAGAAGTTGCTCCTAGTTTATGAATAAGAGAGACAGGCAATTTTTGAAGCCTTCATATCTTGAAGTCTTTCAAGCTTCTCACAACAGGTGGGAAATGAAGAGTTTAATTAGCATTTATCAAGAATAAGGAAGACTGGATTCTGATACTTGCTCTGCTCTTATTTGACTGAGTGTAATTTTTAGCTATTAAAAATGTTTTTATTGATTTCAGAGAGAGGAAGAGAGAGAGAAAAATATCATGAGAAACATTGATAGGCTGCAAATTGCATGCCCCATACTGAGATTGAGCCACAACTGAGGCATGTGCCCTAACTAGGAATCCAATGACCTCCTGGTGCATGGGATGATACTCAACTAACTGAGCCACACCAGCTGGGCTAATCTTAGTTATTTTATTACACCTCTTTCGTCCTTACTTTCCTGATCTATAAAATTAATGAATGAAATGATCTTTAAGTTTCTTTCCTGTTCCAGGAAAATGGGCAGTGAAAGAAGTATGTGAAATAGAGATTTGAGTGAATAAAAACTGTATCAGTAAGCTCTTCGAAAGTTGACAGTAAAATCTTAAAATATTATTGTAACCTCACTAGGCATAAACATTTCTCCAAGAAACAAGGGAATAGAAAGAGCAAGTGTAACCAAATTCAACTTTGGATCTGATTACAGAAACTAGAGGCCCAATGCTTGACATTTGTGCAAGAGTAGGCCTTCCTTCCCCCGGCTGCTGGCACAGGCTTCCCTCTGGCACCCGGGACCCAGCTTCTCTTGCAGCCCGGCTTTGTCCAGAAGGTCATCCAGAAAGACATCTGGAAGGATGTCTGGTCTAATTAGCATATTATGCTTTTATTATTATAGATAATACAAAGGTAATAATACCAACAGTGTAATAGTAGTGATAATCTATTGTGGCACTAAGAAAAATGCAATGTAATCTAAATCTTGAAAAGCTTGAAACACTTGAATGAGGGGAAATTTTTTGTTGTCCACACTGCAGTCACTGCAGGTTTTTTTTCTCTTTTCTATATCTTTGTTGGTTCAAAAATTGGCCCCCATACACAAAAGGCGAGGAGAGACTGATAAAAGAGGCAGGCCCCTCCAGATAGGTAGGTGCAGGTTTAGTAAGGAAGGGGGTTACATATGAGTCCTGTCTTGGGTGGCCATAAGACAAGTAGAGCTGCTAACCCAGCACCAGAAACTTAAGTTTATGTAGAGGGTCTTAACTGGTTCAGCCATATATACAATTCAGCCATATATACAATCCAGAGTTTAACAACACATTATCTCTTAAGGTTGCATCCTTGAAAATGGCTCCTACTGTGGGAACAGTGGGAAGAATGTACATTCCAAGGACAGGAGAGGTGGATCAGGACTTTCCAATTGTCCAGGTTTAGCCCCTGGGTCAACTAGAGGTCATGGGTTTTTTTGATGACCTCCTCCCAAAATCCCCATGGAACCTCTCATGGTGTAGGGGTGGGAAGGATTGATGCTCAGCAAGTTTAAACAGAGAGACCTCCATTCCTCCGTTGAATTGAAAGTTGTCCTCTGGAGTTGTTTACTTTTATTTTCTTTTTGTCATTTTTTTCTCGTATTTCTCTTCAATCTGGTAAACTTCTGAATGGTAAAATAATCAAAATCAAAGCCTTTTATTTTCTCAGATAGGCCTATAGTCTGAGAAACTTAGGGGAACATTTTAGAAGGAGAATGTGGAACAGCATGCCTTGTTCATAGTGCAGTTCGGGTAAGCAGAAGTTGGTGATTATTGCAGTCCTAACCTGTTTTAGATTCCTCAACCTCAAAGTCTCAGAACACAGGCAGCATGGGAAGACTATCCATATATCAGCACATCATTACTTTTTATGGCTGAATAATATTCCAGTGTAGATTTTTTTATCCATGCATTTATTGATAGAGGTTTGAATTGTTTCCACTTTGGTCTATTGTATTTATCCATGCATTCATTGATTTTGTTTATCCATGCATTCATTGATAGACATTTGGGTTGTTTTCACTTTGGTCTATTATGAATAATCTAAACTAATAAAAGTGAAATATTAAAATTAACCGTTTCTCCGAGACAGGGTAAGCCACGCCCACCAGCCAATCAGAGCGGCTGTATGCAAATTAGCCCAGCCAACATGGCGGCCGCCACTCACGGACCTGAGTAAACAGCCTTTCCATTGCGGCAGGAGAGAAAGTGAAGCTTCGCCCCTCAGCTCAGCTCCGATTAAACTGCCTCTAGCGAAACACAGCTTTTTGAAACATTGTAACAATCATAGAATCCTCCGGAGCTGAAGGAAAGAGCAGCTCCGGCCTAACCAGTAA
>PVJC01022859.1:0-26882 GCA_004026665.1 Murina feae
TCATTTTCACCAACCCCCCTTTGAAGCAGATCAGAGATGCCCGCTAGCCATTTTCTTGGGCCCCAATGGCTGCTGCAAAGGCTATTGTCAGTTAACTCTCCTATTTCATACACACACACACACACACACACACACACACACACACACACACACACTAGGGGCCCGGTGCATAAAAATTTGTCCCTCAGCCTGGTCTGCACCCTCTCCAATTGGGGAACCCTCGGGGCTGCTGGCTCCTAACTGCTCACCTGCCTGCTGGCCTGATCCCCTTAACTGCTCTCTGCCTGCCTGATAACCTATAACTGCCTCTGCCTCAGCCCTGCCACCATGGCTTTGTCAGGAAGGATGTCCGGAAGATGTTTGCATATTACCTTTTAGCATATTACCTTTTTATTAGTGTATACACACACACACACACACATATATATATATATATATATATATATATATATATATAATTCATATCATGGAGAATTGCAAACATATACTAAGTAAACCAAATATCATAATAAACTTCAATATACGTAGCATCACCCCATAACAGACATCAACCACCTGCCCGTTTGGTTTTATTTAAACTCTGCACACTCAGAAACATCCCAGTTCTCATTTCTTTAAGTGAAATTTCCATACATTGAAAGGTAAAATCCTTAACAGCTAAATTTTGATAAATGTATGTCCACGTAATCCACAACAAGATATAAAGCATTAGTTTCACCACAAAAAGTTATCTTCCTTCTTATTCAATGCCCTTTAAACAGAGGCAACCAGTGTTCTGATTTTTTTCTCACCATATATTAGTTTTGCATAGATTAGATTAGATCAGATTAGGTTCATTAGTTTTCTAATGAAAGATTAGCCTCTTTCAATAATCATTATGTCTGTGTATGTTCATTCCTTTTTACTATGAATATTATTTCATTTAACAAGTATGTTACAGTTTATTTATCCATTCTTCTGTTGATGACATTTGAGTTTCTAATAGCAGCTATTTGAATAAAGCTGCCATAAGCATTCTTGTACAAGTCTTGTGGTAGACCTATGCACTCATTTTTCTGGGGTAAATATGTACAAATGAAATGGTTCTGTCAAAAAGTAAGCAAACAATTAATTGACTCTCTAATCTGATTATATTTGACAACAAAAATGACTATTTCCTATAGAGCATCAAGAGTCCATGGCATAATCTGACAATATAATTTTTTAATTTCCATTTGCTACTCCTAATCAAACATGTAAGAAGTAAGGACCTGCCCTGGATGGTTTGGCTCAGTAGATAGAGCATTAGCTTGTGGACTAAAGGGTCCTGGGTTCAATTCAGGTCAAGGGCACACGCCAGGGTTGCAAGCTCCATCCTCAGTAGGTGATGTGCAGGGGGAAGTTGATCAATGATCCTCTCTCATCATTGATGTTTCTATCTCTGTCTCCCTCTCCTTTCTTCTCTGAAATCAATAAAAATATATTAAAAAATAAATAAGGACCTGAGTTACCATATATGTGAAACTTTAGAATATTCTACAAAACTAATAAATACAATGAGGTTGGCTGATTGCTCCAAATATCTCTGGACAAAGTGGACAACAAAGAGGATTAGCTCAGAAAGTCAAATTCCACTCACAGGCACTGCATAAATGACCCGAGAGCTTCCATTCCTGCCTTGAAAGAGACCCTTTATCTCCTTGAAACTGAGATGCCTGAAGTCCAGACTCAGTGCACCATCCTGTGAGTGCCTGAAATGTCACACAAACTGAATTTCCAGCTTCCAGGATATCTACTGTCAAAGTTAAGGGAAAGAATGGGGCTGTGTCATGACCCTCATGCAGCTGAGGACATTGAGCAGTTAAAGTTGATGTGTCTTATTTGTCAGTAAGAGCAGTATCTCCACCCCCACTAGAAATGGCTTCCTCACCTCCCTTTTTGAGAGGATTAACCCTGCACTGCCTGAGGTAATGGCCTCCAGCAGTTGCCTTTCAAGTAAAGTGACCAGATTTAAAGTGGTACACCATTGACGGGGGTCTTTTTTTTTTCTTTATTTTTACTATTACTTAAAATATTACAAAGAGTAATCATGACTTTTTTAAAACGCCGAGGGCCGCGGGACAAACTTAAAAAGCTGGACGTCTGGTCACCTTACTTTCAAGACAAAGCCAAATCCCCTGAGAATCCAGTTCTATTATCTCTTCTGGCTTCTAGACTTATAACTAGACTCAAGTCCCAGCAGACCCTTACAGGTAAGGTACAAAAAAGTGTGATTCATGAAGAGGTATACTACATTCCTAAAAAAAGACTTTAGTTTTCTAATTTATACAGACAGAAATCTGGAGAGTATGTGCGGAAATGGGTATTAAGGATATGAGATAATCATGGAAGGAACATAATGTTGGATAAGGCCAAATGTATTGAAATAGACCCACTAAGCAAGGATTCTGCATTTAATGATGCACCCAGATTCCAAGATGATACATCACCCATGATGACTGTGAGAAATAAATTTTTCAAGGGAGTCTTGGCATCCTTGAGGAACTCTGTGATCACTCTTCTATGTAGAACAGACCTTACAGTGGGGACTGAGGCTACAAAATTGGTAAACCTGAAAGTAATATGAATAATTGTGTCCCAGAGTAGCAGAAGTCAAGTGACAGCATTCAACTGCCAAAGACAAGACAAGCGTGGCTGCTGTAATGCACAGCAGAGTCGAGGCAACACTCATCATACTCTGACAAGCGCAAACTACAGAATTGACTAGCTGAGCAAAGTGTTCCTAAGAATTAAAGCAGTTAGGAAGCCTACTGCAGTCTTACTCGATCTAGGTAAGCAGAAGAAGTTTTGGTCAAGTGAACAACAGTCTAGCCTGAATCATGAAAATGAAAGTGACAGCCCCTCAATCAATTCCCAGACCAATTTGCAAACCCAAATGCCCCTGAGGAAGGACCTAGGACACTACCAACAATGTATACTGTTCATCTCTCCCTTTTCCCTTCCCAGCGGGACCTGTGGCCCTTTCTGAGGTAACAGTGCGGTGGGGAAAAGGAAATAATCACTTTGGGGGAACTGCTGGACACTGATTCTAATTCTAGGAAACGAAGCAGGTCACTGTGGTCTACCAGTCAGAATAGGAATCTAGAGCTCAGGAGGTCCATCTCATTTGGGGTCCACTGGTTCCCTGAACATATACTGTGGTTATTTTCCCAGTTTCCAAATGCATAACAGGAATAGACATACTCAGCAGCTGGCTGACTCCCCATCTTGGTTCCCTGACCTGTGGAATGAGGGTCATGATGGTGGGAAAGGACAAGTGGAAGCCACTAGCGAACCAGAAGCAATACCTACCACATTCCTAGAGGGACTGTAGAGAGAGAGCCACAATAAGGCCTTGAAATATGAATTGTGATTCATTCAAATCACCTATTTGGCCTGTGCAGAAGGACACAGATAAACCTTAGAGAATGATAGTGTATTATCATAAGCTTAACCTTGTAGTGATTTGAAATGCAACTGCTTTCCAGATGGTTTTATGGCTTGAACAAATTAACACATGCCTGATATCTGGCATATAGCTATTGAGCTGGCAAGAGCCTTTTTCTCTATACCTGTCAATAGGTCTACTGGAAGCAGGATTCTAATGCAGGCGGCCTGGGTGATCACACTGGTGGAATAGTGCCGTAGGGGGCACACTGTTGGTCTCATCACTTCACCACTGTCTTTCAGGGACATCCCAGAAAGAGACAGTAGAGCTGCAGCTGTCCATTTTGGATGGTGTCTGCATATGTGCAGGGCCATCTCTAAAGCAGGCCCAAGTCTTCTCTTCCTTTGTCAACTGATTATAGGAAACTCCTCTGAGGACACAGGTGCAGGTGCAGGTACAAGCCTGGAGAAAGTAGTGTTGGAACCATGGACATTTGGTCCACATCTTCATGAAATTTACTTGTGCCTTCTTGGGCCCTCAAGTACTGAATCATTGTTGGTATCCATATTTATCTTTATGTTTATATTTATTATTTATATTTATATTTAATCTCTTTCCCAGTGCAATGAAGACCTTATGAGTTTAGGCCACTATGTTCTGATTCCTGCTATATACAGTTGCACTAAATAGTAGTCACTACATCAGTTCAACTCTATTTACCATATTATAAACCAGAATAATCTCATGTCACTCTTCTTATTAGAAACTCTAAAAGGTTTCTAATTATAGAAGACTAGGGGCCTGGTGCACAAAAATTTGTGCACTCTGAGGTCCCTCAGGCCAACCTGTGCCCTCTTGCAGTCTGGGACCCTTTTGGGGATGTCTACCTGCTGGCGTGCCTGGTCAGCCTGGGTGAGGGGCTAATGGCTGCTTGCAGGCAGGCCAAGCCCCCCAGTGTGGACCCTCACCCCATTGAGGTGTGGCCAGCCTGGGTGAGGAGCTGAGGGGCATTTTCAGGCTGCCCACAGTCCCTTCAGGTTTTGGGCCCCTACTGGGGTACCTGGCCAGCCTGGGTGAGGGGCTGATGGCTGTTTGCGGGCTGGCCAAGCCCCCCAGTGGGATCCCTCATCCCATTGGGGTGTGGCCAGCCTGGGTGCTGGTCTGAGGGCCGTTTTCAGGCTTTCAGGCTGCCCATAGCTCCCATTGACCCAATGTCCCAGCAAGGCTGGCTGGAAGCAGGGGTTTCTGGGGTTTATTTATCTTCTATAATTGATACACTGTTCCTTTAAGCTGAGCCTAGGCAAGTAACAAAGGCTCCTGTCTGCTTCAACTCTGAGGCTTCTATAATTGAGACAATGTTGCAAATACGTTGTTGCCTGGAGCTGGGAGAAACCCAGAGGTAGGCTGGCAAACAGTTTTACTCCTCCTGCAATGGAAGCTGCCTGTTTACTCTAGCTCCGTGACTGTCGGCCTCCATCTTGGCTGGGTTAATTTGCATACAGCTGCTCTGATTGGCTGGTGGGTCCTAAAGAAACCATCAATTTAAATATTACACTTTTATTAGATAAGATTAGAATCCAAAAATATTAATGTGGCACAGAGGACACATTTTAAAATCTAGAAACCTCTTTGTTCTCTGGTTTACATTTTAGAAGTGATTCTCCATTTATTTTTATGTCCAACAATACTTCCCTACTTAAAGGTTTTCTAATGTTTTCCATTTTTCAACATTTGGGCATTTACATGATATTCTCTTGGACCTTCCTCTTAAGGTCTTTCCCCAGGATTATTATTATTTTAATCCTCATCTGAGATTATATTTCTCATTGATTTTTTAGAGAGAGGGGAATGGACAGAGAGGAGAAGGAGGAGGAGGAGAGAGAGAAACATGGATATCAGAGAGAAGTCATTGTTTGCCTCCCTGCATGTGCCCGACATAGTAAAGGAGGAAAGGCAGGGAATCAATCCCATGACCTTTGGGTCTCTGGGCTGACACACAAACTGCTGAGCCAAACCAGCCAGGGCTTCCCAGGATGACTTTTTAATTCTGCATTTCCTTCAGTGTTTAGTTCAAATATGACTTCATCTAGGAATCAGCCCTTCCCTGATGCCTCCAGGCTGTGTTGACTATTTCCCCCATAGACCACCAAGTAAGAACTTTCTCTCTATCACAGTCACTGCACATCTGAATTGAAGTTTCCTGTTTATCTCTTTCTCTTTCTTATAAAGGCAGGTATTATCTGACCTGCCATCCTCCTCATTTATAAGATAGAATATTTTACTTAATGTATTTTCCTTGAATTTTAGTTAGAAGTAGAGACATAGCAAAGCTTCTATTTTCATCTTCTTATTTAAATTATAACATCATACCTTTCACTTGTGCTAGAAACATTTCTATAACAGGGTTACCATGTCTCTAGAGAATCATGACTTTAAAGCAGCACAATTGCTGATTTGAGAACAAAGCATTCTACTTTTCAAACTTTGGACTGGGAAGAGCTACGCTGTCCTTCAGTAGGATATTTCACGGCACATGCTTGCACCTTAACATCTGTGCCATTTAGTTTTGAATGTTTGACAGGGAAATTATTCCACAGGTACCCACCTGTCAAAGCTGCCACTTGTGGGGTTTTAACAAGCAGCGCAGGATCTTCAAAGGAACTGCTCCTGAGCAGGGGCACTCCGCTGGGAACCACTGCCTTACGTGCTTTGAAGCATCCACAGGACACTTGCACTTTTCAACATCAGGTCTTCTGCATTCCTGCAAAATTAGTCTCTGCTCATCAACTCCTTCTTATTTTTCACCTAAGGTGACAGCGATATGATGGATGCTGTTTGCTGACTTCTCAACAGGACTTTACACACTGTCTTATCTCTGACGTTTCATTTATCTCTGGTGTCTTACTTGTTAGTTATTTATCTCATGTAGTAATTATTTCTTTATTTAATAGTGACCTTTTTCTGAGAAGTTCCATGTGCTTGGCAAACATACATATATATATATATATATATATATCAGAGAAATACAGAGTAGCAGAGATGGGAGATGGTGATAAAAAATAGCTTTAAGCAACTTCTGGGAAGCACATTCAAAGCTGTTGATATATAAGACAATGCCTTCATATAAAATATACCTGTTATTATTTTATAAAAAATATTATTTTGAGGAATGTTGTACCATGTAAGATACGAGACCTGGGGAAGGCACTCTTTTTCTACTTCTTTAAACCTATTAGTCCTCCTCTGTTACTTGTCATCATTGATAAACTTCAAACAACTCCCATGTCCTAAACGTCAAACAACCCTCCAGATCGCCTTCCCATGGTTACACGTTCATCAAATTCTGCTAAATCTCTCATATTTACTCATCCAGACAGATGTTGTTAAGTACTTGATGCATGCCAAGGACTTTGATGCATGGTGCGATGGAAGGATGAACTAAGTCTGCGTGATTCCTGACATCATTGATTTTTATGGACTAGTTTGAGAGGTAGACAGATGTTAATCAAATAATCTCACAAACAACTGTGAGGAAATTATAGAGAAAGAAAAGTGCTTAGTGCTTCTAGTGCACACAGGGTGGGCAAAAGTAGGTGTACAGTTGTATGTGAAACAGTTAGTTCTTATATTATTATTTATTAACTAGAGGCCCGGTGCACAAAAATCTGTGCACTGGGGGGGGGGTTCCCCTCAGCCTGGCCTGTGCCCTCTCGCAGTCTGGGACCCCTCGGGGGATGTCCATCAACTGGCATGCCTGGCCAGCCTGGAGAGGGGTTGAGGGCCGTTTCAGGCTGCCCAGAGCCCCTTCAGGGTTCGGGTCCCTACTGGGGTGCCTGGCTGGAAGCAGGTATCTGGGATTTATTTAACTTCTACAACTGAAACTTTGTTGCCTTGGTCCCCTGCTCAAAGCCTTGGTTGCCCCTGGAAAGCCAAGGTCCAGCCCAGCGGGTATCTGGGATTTGTTCATCTTCTATAATTGAAACTTTGTAGCCTTGAGTAGAGCTCAGGCCCACAGGGCCCCGGCTTCCTCCATTGCCCGGGACAACTCCAGCTCCATGGCCACCGCCATCTTAGTTGAGTTAATTTTCATATTTGCTCCTGATTGGGTTGGTGGGCATGGCTTATGGGTGTGGCTTGTGGGTGTAACGGAGTGAGGGTCTATTTGCCTATCACTCTTTTATTAGATTAGATTATTGTATTTTCCATACAAGTGACTGTAAGCCTACTTATGCCCTACCCTGCATAAAAAAGCTTCACTAAGAAGCGGTGCACTGTGTTCACATCAGGAGGCGCAGCAGGCCGTGAGCAGAGGCAGGGAGATCCGGGATGTTTCAGCTGCGGAAGTAATGCTCAAGGGCTCAGGGGTCAGAGGTGTGTTTGAGGAGTGAGGTTGGAAAATGTCTAAAGGAGTCGGAAAAAGGTTAGCAGGCACTTTTCTGTGTCAAACCTTGTACAGCATATTTGGTACATAAACTATTTAAAGCCAATGATTCAAGTCAAACAGAAAATGGAAACTGAGGAATTGGCAGGGTGCGCTTTGAGCTTTGAAAGGCGATCACTCAGCTGTGCGAAGAAGCATCAGGAAGGAGCAGTGGTTGGATAGAGGGAGATTCTTTCTGCTACCGAGAAAAGGATGACCTAACAAAAACACACAAAGAGGGGTTAAAGATCACTTATTGTTGTCTAAACTGTGTAGCTTGCAGTAAAATGAGAAAGGAGCAGTTTAATGAGATGAAGAATCATAAAACTATTAGACTAGTTGATTTTAAGAGTCCTCAGGGAAGGCCAATTGATGATGTCAAACAGGCAGTTAGATACACAGAGCTGTGTTTACATATTCTGGGCTGGAGATATAAATCTGAGTTAACTGCATATTAGAGGTTTGAATTAAACCCAAAATGTGGATAAAATTGCTCAAATGTGAGAGACTTAAGAATGGGATGTAATGACCTTTAGCACATAATGTCTGGGGGGAGAAAATGATGAAATTAGACAGCAAAACATGGCATAGAGAGATATAAATAAAATCATAAAAGGCAAAAAAAGAGAGAATATTTCAAAAGGGACTGCCTGGCCAAGAGAAATTAAAGCATATACCTAAATAAAAACTTGTGTACAAATGTTAATAGGAGCATCATAGCCCAAAACTGGAAACCACCCAAATGCCCATCAACCCATGAATGGTTACACACATTATGGAATACTACTTGGCAATGTAAAGCAACAAACTAATGACATATACAAAAACTTAGATAAAAATGAAAAGCAGTGGGGGTAAGGGGGCGAGATCAACCAATATGCATACATATAAGCATAACCAATGGACGCAGACACAGGGGCGGGGGGTGAGGCAATGAATGGGAGTGGGATGGGGGGGGCAATGGGGGGATAGGGACACATAAGTGATACCTTAATCAATAAAGAAAAAAAAACAACAAAAAAGAAGAGCATAGTGCTAAATGAAAGAAGGTGATGTTAAAAACACGAAATCCTAGAAAAAGAGAAAATGATTATGAAATAAAGAACACTAATGCTTCTCTGGAGACTAGGGTGGGAGGGGAGAGAAGTGGGGGAGATTTGCTGCAAAGGGTTGGAAGGGAGCTTTTGGAGTTATGGAAATATCCTGTGTCTTGCTTATGGTGGAAATTAAGTGGTGAGTTTTATTTAGGCGGATTATGACTTGATAAAGCCATGCATTGAAGAGAGCTGCAGGTCAGCAAAATCAAATGCTATTGAGAGGCCTTTGTGATTGAAACAAAAAATATACCTATTAAGTTAAACATATGGACACAGTTGGTGTTTTTTAATCAGAATGAATGTGCTACAAGCTAAATCACAGTGATTATTTGTAATGACTGAAGTAATCTGTAATGACTTAAAGAAACAAAACCAATAACTTTTCTATAATTTAAAACAGTTAATTAACTGCTTCAGTACCTATCAACTATTTAACTCTTAATCTTTAGTCAGCTCCCAACAAACACATTCTTCTTTCTCTTAGGAAGTTTGAGAAAATAAGTTGATACCTAATGATTAGCAGTTCCCTTCATACTTAGCTTTGGGCCAGAGATTTCAAGGTAAAGACAACAGGAAAAGTCCCCAAATCAATATGAGAAAGTTTTACTGAGTGAAATGCATAGTAAATGCTCAATTAATATTTGTGGAAACTGAACTTTAATATCTTTAGCTTATAGAATCCATTTATTGTTTTTATTAATGTGCTAATATTAATGATTGAGATTCATTGACTGATTTCTATGTTAAAAGCATATACTGCAAAAAACCCTACAGACTTATATCTAAAAGTAAACTTCATAATCTAAGTTAGGGCTAAAGTTACTATACCAATTATCTAGGTCCAACAACCTATTCAAAAACTCCTGAGTCTACGGATTATTAAAACAAAACAAACAAACAAAAAAACCAAAAAAACCAAAAAAACATCCCTGACTGGTTTGGCTCAGTGGATAGAGTGTCAGTCTGTAGACCAAAGGGTCCCAGGTTCGATGCCTGTCAAGGGCATGTACCTTGGTTGTGGGCACATCCCCAGTAGGGAGTGTGCAGGAGGCAGCTGAATCCATGTTTCTCTCTCATCAGTGTTTCTAACTCTCTATCCCTCTCCCTTCCTCTCTGTAAAAAATCAATAAAATATATTAAAACAACAACAAAAAACCCAACCAGTGTGCTCAATGGGTTGAGCATAGTTCCATGAACCAGGAGGTCACTGGTTTGATTCCCAGTCAGGGCACATACCCAGGTTGTGGCTTTGGTCCCCAGCAGGAGGCATGTAGAGGGCAGCTGGAGCCTCCTCATCCATACTTCTATCTCTTGCTTCCTGTCCCTTCCTCTTTCTGAAATTCATAAAAACATATTTGAAGAATTGGTTGGGAAGGAAACTATACCTATGGCTTTAAAATATGTTATCTCAATTAAATTGAGCACAGCTTGGAATTACACAAATATCCACATCTATATTCTGTATCTGTCATCTGAATATGTGTGGCTTGGATTCTGTACATACTATGCTATTTCTGAAAACTTATTTTACCTTTTTGAACCTCAATCTCCTCATCCAGAAAAATGTATTTGTAACAGCAATTAAACAGTAAATATGTATCTCATTATATAAGAAAACAGAATTATATAAAAACTCATTTAAAGTATAAGGTCTCAAGTAAAGTATAAGGTCATTTAAAGTACAGAAGATATGTGATATTTCATGTGATTTGTGCCACATACAATGGTTCCCAAAATGGTTTCATATGAATTCTCTGGCATAGTATGTCATTTTATTCTTTATACAATCTTATGAGGCAATTCTGCAGTTGCTATGCAACTAAAGTATTATAATATGTTTCTTCCACTTAATCAATGCGCTTGAACAAAATATAGGCATGACCCCACTATATTTACATGACCCCACAATATTTACATGTATGCTAGATGTGGCCTCTCATTTAATATCCAACATATGTATTCTATAACCAATGCTCAATCGTGACTAGCCATTTGATAAATTGTTCTTATGTATTTAAATGATTCCTCCCACTGATAAAACTACACCAAATATCGTATCTGTATTGAAACTTTTAACAGTCTAAAGCTATCTCTGCTACACATACATCACTTTATTGTATATCTTAGTCAAATTACTTCATATATTTAAATATCCAAGTTTATGGTAAATCTTTCATTAGCAAAGACAGTAGAAAGTACTGCAGGATAGAACCATATATCAGCATGGAGAAATAACCGAGCTAAGGGAAAGAAGGCATGGCTAGCTGTAGCTCCATTATTTAGTTACTGCATGACCCTCAATTTGTCCTGGAGCCTGGAGTCTTACCCTATCCATCACCAATGCTGTCATATTGCATATGTGACATTGAGGTTTATGCGCTGCCTTTAACTGTGTCACAGTGAATTTATCTATAATACGATAAATACGATATGTTGAAGACAAGATCATAAATATTGAAGTGCAAAGTATAAACATACAAAGTCTAAAATGGCGATTAGCACATAAAAGGAGCTCACGTTCTTATTGAAACAAAAGGAAATGTAGATAGATGGATAACTAGGTACTTTTCATAATTACATTTCATTGCCCTTATACTTGCTTAGGCATGTTTTACACACACTGTTTGATATGCTCTACACATCCAGGAGAAGGCACTATCCATTAGTTAAAAAAATAAAAATAAAAACACAAAACTCACCCTTTGACAACACATATAATCAATTATTTTCTCTGTCCAGCCCTCATGATATCAAACATGGCATAATAAACTAAGCAGAAGTAGAGACTCTTGTTTTGAAGAAGTACATCTGACCTGAGAACAACAGAAAAATATAGTACTCAACAGAATTATGCTACTTAATTAAAATGCAATGGCGCTGATTTTAAAGACTGTCCTGGGCAAATAAACTGGCTTTCATTTCTACTGCTTAAGTTTGAGAAAGATTATAAATGTAGCTAGAGAAGCAATGAAAGGAAAAATTAATGAATTAAAAATTATTTTTATATCTGTACTTGTGAATTCTCTTCACTCTCATATATTTCCCTGGATGCATCTGAGGCCTGCAGTTCTGCTTGATTTTCCCCATCCCCATGCACATTATACCCTTGCACATCTGACTTTGGGGTCCTGGGGTGGCATTATCTAACACTTCTCCCATCAACAGAGCTAACACAATTGAGTATGAGTTGAAAAAAGATAGTTAGGACCCAGTGAGGAAGAAGGAGAGGGGTAGAAAGAAAGATGTGTGTTGCCAGTGGCACTATTTCATAATAGAACACAATAACCATTTAGAGAGTAGGTGTCCTTAGGAACTTCACTCTAAAATCAATATGCCAGCTGTGAAATACAGCTCTGCTCCTGGCAATTTTTTCAAGGAAAAATAATTTAATAAATTTAACAAAAACAGAAAGCATATGAGTGAATTTATCCCCAGAGAGTGAATGGTGCCCAGGAACAGAATATAACAAGAAAATCGCTAGCTGTCCATTATGCCATGGTTTATACATTAAAGTAAGCATGGTGGGTGGCATGGCGAGATGGACCAGCTCCTTCAGGATGGTCTGACCTCCGCCATAAGAGCCCCATGTGCTCAGACATATTTTTGATTGAACTCTATCCACCACCACTCCACCCCCCGCTACACACACACACACACACACACACACATTCATGCACACACACTCACATTCACACGCACACACTCCTTTCTCAGGGATAATATTAAATGGCTCTTCAAATTTTAAAATATTTACCTAATTCTAAAATGAGCAGGCACTTGTACTGGCTTGCTTTAAATAAAGGAGATGGTTTCATTTGTTTGTAAGGGTGACTGCATGGATACACGTTCTTACTTTAGATTCCATTAGGGTGCTGCCTTTTAGATCCACTTGGATGTACTAGAGAAATGCAAGGCTCCCACTCATGGACAGAACTATAACCAGAGGCCCTCTCAGAAATTCTGACTTAGGCTGTTGGTAAATGTAAGCTGGCAGGATTGGCAAAAGTTAGCAACATTCTTACAGAATTAACAACCAGGCTGTCCGTCCTTCAAAGCGGGGAAGAATAACCCCTTCCAAACACTCTAGTTAGTATTTCTTTTACAAATAGACTATTGTCTATTTGTAAATGCTATTATGATAATGCTATTATGGTAACAATAATTTTGGACTAAACCTATGTGACAGGGACTTTCCGAAGTATGTTATACAGGTTATGTCTTTTAAAAATTCAGTCCTGTGAGGTAAGCACTACTATTACTCCCTTCTTACAGTAGAATGTGCAGGTTCAATGCTCTCTAAAAAGAAAGAGTAAAATGATTCTTCTTGTTCCACTGAAAAGACTTGACGCTAAAAATATTGTATAAATAGCCCAGCAAGACTCAATGGTTGAGTGTCAACCAATGAACCAAGAAGTCACAGTTTGATTCCCAGCCAAGGCACATGCCCTGGTTGCATGCTCAATCCCCAGTAAGGGGTGTGCAAAAGACAGCTAATCAATGATTCTCTCTCATCATTGATGTTTCTCTCTCCCTTGCTCTCTGAAATCAATAATATATATATATATTAAAGCATTGTATAAATAATGTAAAGAGATCATTGATGTAATGAGAGAAATGAAAATGTAGATTAGGAATTTAGGTAAAATATTTAGAAATTTCTCCTAACCGTAAACCTGGAAAAACCCCCACAAAGGATTATTTGACAGTGGAAGATAAATACAGAGTCATTATTGTCCTACACCCTCCTCTCATGCAAAAATAAAGAAAACAGATGAAATAATGTATTTAGAGATGAAGAACTGTTTCAAAATATATTCCTAAAATCTAACTTGAGAGTAATAGTATAGTCTCCCACAGAATATAACTTGAAACTTTCATGTATTAGTCATGTCCATATATTTTATTTTTGACGCATTATGACAGCTTTTTTTTTAAAATTCTACGCAATTTCCATCTCACAATAGAGGATTCTAATTATAATTAGTTTCTAATTCTTGACACATGTGCAATAATAAGCTGTTGTAGGTTATTTTCAGCATATTTTCAACAAACAAAAAGACACCAGAACAAAAACAACAAAGCCAGAATAATAACTAAAAATCTTAAAGTTTAAGGGTTTGATTTGATGCACCCACTCTCCAGTTTGCAGCAGGACTTACCACCCCCTCAGACTTCACAACTGGCCGTTTTATATTTCATTTATGCATCTACCAAGTGCTTACATATTCCACAAGGGAAAGACATGTTTACTCTAACATGAAAGTGCTGGCTTGATTCACCGAAGGGGGAGGAGGGCAGCGTGGTGGGTAGAAAGCTGTCACTTCACAGCTTGTTCTTGGGTAGCCAATGAGGCTGTCTTCTGAGGAAAAAGACTGACCAAACCGAAGAACGGGAGCTGAGTTCAGAAGACCACCTGAGGCTGTCTCGTGGCCTGAAGTCTCCTTCTGAAATGGGTTTGCATTTTCTCAATGAAGGGAGAGCCCCTATTGCCTTCCTGAGACACAGGGGCAGTCAATACCTACGTGATGCTGCCCAAGATCCTGGCCTGCTATGCCAGCTCCTGCTCCACAGAAATGCTGCTGCCGTCGGAATCATCAGGAAACCAGCAGGAAACAGCTCTTCCACATGACTCAGCAGTGTTTCCTAAAGGTGCCTTAGGACTTTGGGGCGTGTGGGTGGGTGTGTGTGTGTGTGTGTGTGTGTGTGTGTGTGTGTTTGAGAGAGTGGAGGAGAGGGAAAGCCAGAAAGAAACACTGATGTGAGAGAAACACATCAATCGCTTGCCTCCTGAAGGAGACTTGACCAGGGTCCGGGCCTGGAAGAGCATAAGAGCATGCCGTGGAGGTACCCGTCCTTGACCAGAATCAAACCTGGGACCTTCCAGTCTGCAGGCCAATGCTCTATCTACTGAGCAAGACCAGCTAGGGCAGGACTTTGGTTTTGATCTTTGATTTTTAAAAATAAGTATACATAGTATATTTTGATATATCTCTAGAGAGATACAGCCATAAATATAGATGCAGATATAGAAAGGTGTGCAATGCATATGAGGTCATGAGATTTATCATATCAGATTACAAATGCTTCAGTACTATGCTTCTGAAATCACAACCGCCTGACTCATGATGAGAAAACTTACTCCACTTTCTAAGGAAGTAGGCACTGAAATATTTAACTCATGACAAAGACAACCAATCACCTAACACATTTTCTACATATTTATTAATGGAAAGGGTTTAACAAAGCTTTAATATACAGAAACAGCCCACTTAAAAAGGGAGAATATAAATAACTTTGACTTCTACACTTCCCTTCATTCTCCAATACATAAAATAGAGGAAAGGAAAGTGTCAGATCAGCCCCTGTTGTGCATAAATATCCAATGCAATGCCCAGATGTTGTAAACCCCCCCCCAAACCACGAGGGAGTCCTGAAACCGCTACAAGAACATGAGAGCTTTATTAGTGGAGTTAACTCGGACTTCCCCCTCGCCCACCGGCACAGTGGTGTGATGGGGCAGAAAGTGCGGGTTTTCAGGAAAACAAAGGATTTATAGGGCCGGAAGTAGTGGGTGGGGTAACGTGTGTGGCCCCTGTTGATTGGTTGAGGGAAGGTCCTGGGCAGGGCATTTCCTCTGCATCCCTATTGGCAGGTCTGCACTCTCACACCGCCCTTCCGCCCTTACACCCCATCTGCCTTGTTCATAGAGTGGGGCACAGACCCTGGGCTGCTTGCCCAAGGTTTCCAACCCTGGTAACCAACAGCTCCTGAGTACATTACCTCACTGCAGGTCTTAGGGAGCCACTAGTGAACACATATGGTTTTGATCCGATTTGTAGAGGTAGGAATATCTTCTCAGGCTCATTTATTTTCTCTTGAGAGCTCACAAACTGATTGGCCAGCAGAACAGCCAATTTTACTGGGTTGAAGGCATGGCGCATGGAGACCAGTATGTATTGCTGAAAGACCTGCAGCCTGCAGTGAGGAGCTGCTGAAACTATGGGAGGGCTCAAGCCTAACCGAGCTTCTCCGTGGCCTTTCAGCACCGTCTGCCATACTGTTGTGCAGTCCTTTGAGAATTCATCCATCTTTCCCGGCAGGGGCCCATTTTTGACGCAATGGTGTATTCTTACCACCAAACACATTAATAAAAGGAAGCATGCAATTCAGCCTTTCGCTGTGGAACACGAATATCCTTGTCTTTTCCTATGAAAGGGAGGGTCCTATTTGAAAGTGGTGAAAGAGATTTCAATTTCCTTAGCGGTAACTCCGCCCATCTTGCTTCATGCTGAGCTCAATCTCTGGCTTAAATATCTGCTTTTTTTAAAAAGAGTTTCCACAGACTATCTTAGTATCTAAATTTCTTTAATATTTTCCTCTTTGTTCTAGTCTTCCTAGGCTTTGACTCTTGCGTTGGCTTTCCTTTCGGTCCTCTCTCACTTATTCTGTAGCTTCTAAGCTGAGATGTTTTTCACTCAGCCCCTGACACTGCTCTGGGGGATCCTTCCCCAGAAATGCTCCTCTCAGCAAACACCGGAAAAGTTCATGCTCACAAACAATTAGCCTTTGTAGTATCAGCATCCATTTATGTAAAGTGTACTTACTTTTCGGTAAGTAAGAAAGTGGCACGAATAATGAAAACAAAGGGAGGAATCAACATTAAAATACAGTTTGTGTTTACAGCGACCTTGACCAGAAAATTAGAGACGGACAACCAATTTCTGAAAACAATGTATGTTACTTAGGGAAAGCGTATATTGTTGTATCATTTTGGAAGGCACAGACGTGGAGGATAAAAAGACCTCCATCTCATCCACTTGTACCAATCTGGAGATGTTCCTTAACAACTCCAATCCTCAGTGCCTTCAACTGTGAAATAAAAATAATAGTATTCATCTCTTAGGGCCACTAATGAGTTTTCCATGCTAAGAATCTTTATGACACAAAATAGCATTTAAGTAGTTTAGTAAATAGAGTAGACTCAAGAGAGAGTATTATAATAATACACTTAAAAGTAGGAATGCCTAAAACGTATTTGTTTATCTAACCAAGAGGTTAAGTTGAGAGACATAGCCTGGTTATTCTGATTTAAAAAAAAAATGATGAGAGTAAATATGAAAGCAGATGGAATGATTTGGAAGATATAAAAGACTGTCCTTCACACAATCAGCATCGGTGACCCTCTGGCACTCTGGGCTCAGATGGATGAGGAATGTTAAGCATTTTGCAACAACTTTCTTCAAGATGGGGAGTTTGATTACAATAAATGTAAGCGCTGAACTGAACAATAGATTGTGGCGGAAATAACCTTGTGCGAGTTGTAAGGCTTAGGCCTCAAGAAGCTCTGTGGATCCTTCCTCCATCTTCTGGGAATGCTAATCTGAGATGCCATTTAAGGATGTCAGTCTGGCTGCCAGGAGATGAGAGGGTTCCTGGGGAACTCAGGGTGTCCTAGGGATACTCAGCACTAACTGCCCAAACTGTAAGAAACCTTTAGCCTAGCCATCCCTCCACTGAACTAGTCACGTGAACACACAGGTAAAACCAGCAGAAATCTGCCCAGCCAAGCCATGAAATCATGAGATATCATAGCATTATTGCTATTAGCCATTAAATTGTGAGACATGGTGTTTGTGTAGTAATAGGTAACGAAATCACTATTGACAAATTAATTTAGAAATAACTGAGACTTTTCTGAGCAAAGGAAATAAGTGAAGCTGAGTATACAGCATGTTTGTCTGATGTATTTTCTTCGCAATAGTTTTCCCAGGTATTTTACCTCTGTGGTTAGAGAGCCCTAGCTTGTGGAAATTTTATAACTATAAAATAAATAGTTTATCGTAGAACTTTAAAGTAAAATAAAACTTTAATATCTAAAGATTTGCGCTTTTCTGAAGTCTCTTATTAGAAGTCATTCCAAGTGTGAGAGTAGCAACAGAACCGCAGTCCTTACTGGCTTCGGCAGTTAAATACCCATGTGTCCCTTTGGGATCTGTTATAACTTCATTTAAAATTGCCAACTTGCTCATGAGCAGATCACAGTTTAACAGTGGTTTCTTTCTTTTTTTTTTAAATGACTTTTGAATACCCATGAATTTGGTGATTTTTTTAAAATCCTCATATGTCTATATCTATTTTTCTCAGAGAGGGAGGGTTAGGCTGAATATTTCCAATCTTCAAATCTCTTGAAATATACTTAGAAAACAGTCATTCTCAAAAGAGAAATGACACTGAAAGGAGGCTGAATTCTCTAAAGCTGTTAAAATTGGCCTAGTGATCTGCCCCCTTTCAGCTGTCCCAGCTCTACAGTCCTCAAACACATTACAGTCACAGGGAGTGAGAGGCAGAGAATCAAAATACATTACGGGAGAATATTCAGTCCAGTTTAAAATACTCACCTTCATGTTGACACTGAAGGCAGAATGTATTTAAAGTTCCTGCTACTGTGAAACAAGCCTTCTGTCTATTTCCTAAACCTGATAAATTTCACTGAATTCACTTAGTTAATAATGGTTACACGGTTTGTTTTTCAAACTGATCAGGAGTCTTCATCAAGATTGATTGTGTCAAAGAGACAATAAGACCAGGATTTTTTTAAAGATGTAAATTGGGGGAAATTCACTTACTTTTAGATACAGTTGTAGGAATTTTGACAAGTGCGTGAAGCCTTATCTGTGGCTGCAGTCAAGATACAAAAATTTCCTTCATGTTGCTCCTTTACAGTTGACCCTCCCTGCTTTCAGCCCAGCAAGCATTGTCTGTTCTGCTTCCCTGTAGTTTTCCCTTTGACAGAAGAGGCCGTGAACTTTAATTACACAGCTTTCATCACATAGAGATGATCCGTCTTTAATAAGATAAAACAATATTTTCCACAAGTGCAGAGTTGCCTTCGGAGGAAAAAATGTTCCTTTGTAGCTGCCCCAAGCTGAGATTTTTAGGTTGGAGATGAAAAACCTGTACTGAGGATTATTTTTTAAGATAAAAGAATCCTCTAACTCTGGAATAAGTTATTTTTGGGGGGCCAAAAGGAATTTTTAAAAGCTAAAGGAAACAAAGGCCGGTGAGCCATTCATGCTTTATCATAGACCATTTGCCAGTTTAATATGCGTGTTACAATTCCTCGTGTTAAAGAAGAAAAGAAAGGAAAGGCTAAAGGAGATAGAATAGAAAGAGTAAACACAATAAAAATGAAAGTGGTATTTACTACCAGTGCACTCACCGATGCAACAAGAATTTAGCAAAGCATTTCCTATGATGGCAAGGATTTTTCTAATTGCTTGAAAGAATTTAGAGAAACAAGTTATCTTCCCTGGTGCAGTTTATATTCTTGTGAGGAAACAGACAATAAACAATGAGGCAAATAATTAGCATATAGTCACATTGTTTTACATACTATTAAGTAGGTTTGAGATTCTATAAAAACTGACAAATATTTGAGGACAATTAGTTTCCCTGGGGGATGAACCTAGGAACACCAGTAAGTGATTGGGAAGGTGAGTTAGGGCAGGGGAGGCAGCTGATAAATAATGCTATCAAAGTGCTCAGTCCTTCTTAGGGATGCTGGGAGAATGTGTAGAACGGCTTTCAGATTTATTCTAATCTGAAGATGAAATAACAAAGTGTTATTATCAACTTCTCCCTATTTTTCATCAATTATTTTACTCTCAGTTCTTCAGATTGAAGAATTTCTGTTGACCTATATCCTCTTACTCATTTTTTTTTTCAATGAACACATTTAGCCCATTTTTATTTCAACCCTAGAATTATACTCTTTAACTTTAGAATTCTCCTTTTTAAATTTCTATTTCCCCTTTGAGTTTTTCAATTTCCTAAGCCATTATAAACATAGTTTTCTTTAACTTTCCAAATGTGGTACTGGCACTGATGCAGGAGAAATTAATGGGCCAGACTTCCCAGATGTGAGTGGAAGTGAGGTTCTTGCAATATCTTCAGAAAATGAATTTTCTAAGACTTGCATGGGAGGTTGGGATGCAAAAAAACATTATTTGCATTTCTCGGGTTTCAGAATCCTGTTGCTTCCAAGCCAGCCCTGGAAGACAGGCAGCTGGGAGTGCAGCAAAGCCCTAAACAAGACCAGTTCCAGCTGGTGTAGTTCAGTGATTAAAGTCCTTTAGTCCACATGTGGAGCCCTCATGGCCATGCGCCATGGGGGTGCAAGGGAACGCAGCCCCTGAGCTGGGGTCGCAGGAGCCTGGGGCCCTGGAACGAGACAGGGTGGCTCCTTTGTCTAAAGGTTTATATATTCAGGCTTCATGTGCTTGCAGTGGCCACTGACTTGCTTTCAGGTGTGATTGGTGGGCACACAGGTAGGACCTTCCCAGACCTTACCGGGAATGCATCTCAACTATCTTTGTCTAGTCCCATTCCCCAGCCATCAGTGAGGAACAGGCTTGGAAGGTGTAAAATGCAGCAAAGCCGGATCAGGGGCATGCTTCTATTACTGGGTTTACCCTTGTATTCCTTTTTGGTTAAATAATAATCAGGTTATTACAACAGCATCATTATCATTTCATCTTTAACCATATTTAAAACAATTACTAATATGATGAGGTAGGTCAACTGTAATTGAAAATTAAAAAATACAATCCTATATAATAAAGAGGGAATATGCAAATTGGCCATCACTCCGGTCAATTTGCACCCACAGCTGAGGCTAAGTTCCCATAACAAGCCTTGAGGAGCAATCAGCAGGGACCTGAGGCTGCGCGCCCACCACCTCCTGCATGGGGCTTGATAGGGGACCTCAGGCCGTGCCTTCCACCCGCAGGGCTTGACAGAAGACCTCAGGCTGCTACCCCCGCCCTGGCACCAGGCCAGAGGAACTCAGGCTGCACCCTCTTCCCTGGTGCCAGGCCAGGGGACCTCAGGCCATGCCCCCCTCCCTGGCCCCAGGCCAGGGGACCTGAGGCTGTGCCCCCCACCCAGCAGGACTTGATGGGGGCCCTCAAGGTGTGCCCTCCACCCTGGTGCTGGGCCAGGGGCCCCAGGCCATGCCCTCCACCCCAGCATCAGGCCAGAGGACCTCAGGCTGTGCCCCCCTGCCCTGGTACCCAGAGGACCTGAGGCTGCACCCCCCACCTGGCAGGGCTTGACAGGGTGGGACCGGCCAGGTCTGGACTAGCCCAATGAAGGGGGCCATCCAGGTTTGGGTCTTGAGCGATTTTGAGGTGCACGTGGGTGGTTGAAGACTTGACTCTGGGTTCCATGGTGCATCCCAGACTCTGACAGGAGGAAGATTTTCATATACGTTTTACTAATATTCTTTAATCTCTGACACTTCTATTATAGAGAAAGGGCAAATAGCAATATTAAAATATTTCCTCTAAATTAATCCCCCTTTAATGTGCACAAATTTTGTGCACTGGGCCACTAGTTTAAAAATAATGATAATAAAACAATTGCTTTGATGTCTTTGCTCAGTCCAATATTTGGCTTACTCCCAGTCAGTTTTCTATTGACTATTTTTCTTATTAATGGCCATTTATTTTACCATTTATTTTACCATTTATCATGTATTCTACTTTATATTTCAGTGGCCAGCTAAAGATTTGGGTACATATTTTGCTCAGAAACCTCAAGCCCTTTGTATGTGTCGGGAAGCTCGTTTAAACCTCAGCTAGTTTTCCTATCTGCCTTGGTTTGAACTGTCTGCCAGGCTCTCTCAGTTTCCCTGCATGGATGTGGAGTTTACTATCAGTCAGGAATATTTAGATAACTGATGCCTGGACCTCTCATTTCTAAGTGTCAATCCATTTCTGGCATGGTCTTCCATTTGCCCCGACTGTAACTGCAATTTCTGGCTAGCAAATAAGTGGCTTCCTCTCCATTTTCTATAAACAAGCACATTTTACTGATGATTTTACCAGGTCCCACTTATTGCCTCTGGCAACATGGTTGCTGATTTCCATGGCCAAGCCCGTCCTGGCCACACTACCCTTCCTGCTCTCCGAGTTTGGGGGCTGACGAGAGCAACAGCGGGGAGGAATGCCACAAATTCTGCCACTTTGACCAAAGTTGAATTTAAAAATAAAATATGACTTTTATTCTATTAATCCTCCATTCAAGTCCACCTTGTTTATTAATTCATATCCTTTACTCCTTGTGCCTTCTCTGTCCATTTGCTTTCAAACTACGACTTTATTGTGCTTTTAAATTTATTAAATTGTCTTCAGTGGCAGAGTTTATGCAAATCTAATAATTAGGAGCATCTTTTAATTCAACACAGGTTATTTAGGGCAATTAGGAATCATCTGAGACACAGAAAAGGGAGCTGTAATTGGAAAGCAAAGCAGTCTGGCAAGGTGAATTTATCTTGAAGCATTCTGAGGCACATCTTTTCTTCCTAATGCAGAGTGAACTAAGGAAGCTAATTAATGCATTCCATGTATGTGTATGCATGTAGTTGCAATGATTATCAAAGAAAACATTACAAAAATTTTGAAAAAAGAATTGCCAAACCCTCCTATATATTAAAACTTGCAAAAACAGTAACCATGTCAGAGAAAATTTAACAAAAACAGGGAAATAATTGTGAGAGGTAGTTGAGAATACAAGACAGGTTGCAAATGCTTAGGCTACAGTGAAAAATAAAAATAAAAAAAGTTAGTTCATCAATTACATTGCTCCGAAACTGATGAAAATATGCAATTGTAGAATCACGTTTTCATAATAGAAGTAGAAACTAAAATGTGAATGTTTGCGGGGGAGAGGAGGAAGGTGTGAATAAGACACAAATGAGTTTAAAATCTTGAAACAGGATAAACATAAAACAAAATAAAAGTTGATCAAGTTTGCTAGACAGAATTTAAGAGAAGGGAGCCAGACTGGCTGGGCCTGATGGAGTCTAGAAGTTACACTTAATCAGCCTTACATCTGTAAGTTACATCTCCAGACACCCCAGGGGGTAGCTGAACCCCATAAGCTATTAAAGCACCCACTCCACCCCCTTCCCCTGTGGGGAGAAGGACTGGCTATCCGACCCCCCTGGGGTACAACCAGCCCACTTGCCAGGACTATGGTGAGGAGAAATACACAGCAAAGGGAAATCCCACTGCTGGGTGCGTTCACAGTAGGAGTCAAGATAGCAACATACAGGGGCGGCGTCCAACCTGGGAAAAGGATTGGATCTGACAAGGGCAAGAGACCTGGGAAGAGGTTGAATTGGGGGAGAATGCAGCACAGGCCCACAAAGAGCCAGGGAAGATATTGGCTCATTTGGAATTGGTCTGCTCTTTCGCAGGCCTGAGATAATCTTAACAAAGGTTTGTTCTCCTGTTCATTCCCATGTTCTCTCTCCTTCATGGCTGTTTGGGCCTGGCAGCCATGCTGGCTCAAGTCAGAGCAAGCTCCACGCAGGGGTCTGGGTGTGGCAACACAGTGCTGGTCAGAGCACAGGCAGGCACAGAGGCTTAGCTACCCTGATGAGGACAGTCACTGAACTGGACTAACCTGCACGATGGCAGTTTTGGATGCCCTTCTGATGCCAGATCATAGCACAGCATCTCTAGACCCCGGTTCTTCTTCTGGGCTTGGTGAGGACACGGCTGGACTTCTTCCACATAGGGGTGGAGCTGAGCCACCTGTTCATGAGTGAGGCACTGGGCACCTGGGGACGTTATGCCCAGATTTCGTGATCCCCAAAGACCCCTAGTGAGCCCAAGTCCGATGCAAAAGCAAAGAGCCTTTATCTGAGCTAGCTTGAGCTCAGTCCCACACACACTCACGACGCAGTGGTAGGGAGGAGAGAGAGAGAGAGTGAGTTTCAGGAGAACAAAGGTTTTATAGGGGGTCTGGAAGTAGTGGGTGGGGTAACGTGTGTGGCCCTGTTGATTGGTCAAGGGAAGGGCCAGGGTTTGGTTGCACAGGGGGCAGGATGCAGTTAGCTTAATTTGGACTTGGGTCATTTCCTCTGCATCCCTATTGGCTGGTTTGAAAAGGGGGGTTTGAGTCAGTCTTGCACCACCCTTTCAGGGACAGTCCTTATTTCTAGTCTAATAAATCTCACCACTACCCCTCATCCTCCTGACCTGGGTTCCCAACATGCTTTTCTCTTGACCTCATAGAAGAGCCCTATTTCCATTGGCAAAAAGGTCAATGCATCATTTTTTCAGAATATGTTTGGCCGCAGTTACTTTCAGAAGCTTCCAAAGAAACAATATTTTATGGCCTTTTTAGTAACCAGGCTTTGTACTATTTATTATAAGAGTTAGGGTCAATTCCTTCAGTAATAAAAATTTCAGAACAAGGTGAAAAATATCTCTGTCTAACTTTGTCCCACATGGTTAGTCTAGATTGGGGGGGGGGGGGGTGGTTTGCAAACATTTTCTATAAGGGCCAGATAGAAAATATTTTAGACTTTGCAGGCTAGGAAGAATTGAGCAACTGTTCTCACTTAAAAGCTGATAGTGTTTTTTTAAACTGTGCATTATACATTTTAGAATGTAAAGGCTATTCTTCACACACATGCGCTACAAAAGGAGAAGGAAGGCTATAGTTTGCTGACCCCTGCTCTAGGTATCTTTGAGATATACTATGATAAAGGTCAAGAAAGTCAATATAGTCCTGATACAAAAAGCAAACCTATATCGTTCTGAATATGAATTATTTCTGATCCTCTTTTCTGGTTAGAGTAAAAAATATTGCATTCCCCAATCAGTAATTACCTGCCATTTGTCAGACACCATGTCAATTTGCTCTGACAAATGTATCACACCTGACGTGGCAGCTGCAATTGAGGCTACTACTTGATATGTAATTATTTACCCTCATCCTCCCAGACCCCTCTGACTCCTGCTGGGGCCAGAATGATATGCTAAATGGAGATATAATTGGAGGTATGATGGGGACTGCTGGCATTCTTTATATCCTGAACAATGGCTCTGCTATTCTCTATGCCCGCTTACCACTACAATATCCTTTTTGACTTAGTATTTTGGCCAGGGAAGGGGGATTGTTTCAGAGGTTTTCCTTTGGCCTTCTCATTCATGATAGACATATCCCATAACAGGTCCCAACTGCACATTCTGCAACTGGGTAAATATACCACGCTGTGGAAGTGCAGACCTCATGGACACTCAATCAGCTTCACTCAGGACAGGATTCCATCTGTTAGCCCGTCTTTGCCTCTCCCATTCTAACAGGAGGCCAGGATGACACCTTTCCTTATGTGTCAACTTGGACCCTGTGTCTAATGGTTCTTGCCATATTTGAATATTCCCCTTCCCTCAGTGTACCCTTTCCCAAGTTAATGGCATTTATAAACCTTGTAGTAGTTCAGGTTTCTGTTTCCCGGAGACGAGGCTTCATCTTCATTCAGTGGGTTCCAAGTGTGAAAACTATTTCTGGAAAGAAAACTGGGAAAGGAATGTTGACACTTCACTGGATGACCACCCTTAGGCTCCTACAGTACAAGCTTAGTTCAATGCTTGTTGGCTGGCCATCTCTTTCTTGTTTTGACTACAATATTCTTTTTAAAATATATTTTTATTCATTTCAGAGAAAGAGAGAGAGAGCGAGAACTAGAAACATCAATGATGAGAGACAATCATTGATTGGCTGCCTCCTGCACCCCCCTCCTGGGGATGGAGCCCACAACCCCAGCATGTGCTCCTGACTGGAATTGAACCTGGCTCTTCAGTCCACAGGCCAACACTCTATCCACTATCCAGAGTCAAACAAGCTAGGGCTGGACTACAGTATTCTATCAACCACATCCACAACTCTCTGTGGCCAGGCCCTTGACTGGCACTCTGGCCCTTTCCTTCTCTACAATAGTTGTGTCCAGGAAGCCTCCGTCAATTAAGCACAAACTGGCTCTAGGTTCTGAGTTCTGCTATCTCGTCACTCTCAGTGAGCCTAATCATACTCTGGCCTCTGCTATCATCAGTTTCTTCGACGACAGAAAATTCAACTAGTAGGCAGGCCGTGAAGCAGTACAGCTGATGTGGAGGAAAGATAGCCAGTGGTATAGACCTACTTGGATTAATCGGCAGAAGTTTGTCGTGCTTGCCAAGGCTTGAGAAAATCAAGGTTGGAAGAAAATAGGTGAGGGGTGGGGCTGGCTTCAGCATCACTAAAATGTCTCCTGGTGGCTTTTCTTCGTAATCCGGATTCGGAGTAGATCAGAACCACAGCAGTATTTGTCTTTAGGCTGATGCTAACATACCATGCACACCCACTGTGAACCAGGTTTGACCTAGTTTTCTACATGTGCCACAGGAAATATCTAACATAGTGTAGATTGAAATATTATCAGAAATACAGCAGGGTTAAGTACAATAGGAGACTGAGACATGCTCATGCTCCCCCCACCCCCCCACACTTACAAAACCATCATTATGTTCTTGACACATGAGTATCTGTTCTCTGGGACTACTCTTGATAGCCAGAACTTGAAAAAAAAATCCAGGGTCTAACTGGAAAACAGAAACCATTTGATGATTAAAATAGACTCACTTTAGTCTAGGGAATTGGTTATATATAGTATGGAATGAGAAACCAAGCAGGGGACATATGAGAATATCCATCAATAAATCCAATTACCTGTGATATATATCTAAACTAATAAAAGCGAAATATTAAAATTAACCGTTTCTCCGAGACAGGGTAAGCCACGCCCACCAGCCAATCAGAGTGGCTGTATGCAAATTAGCCCAGCCAACATGGCGGCTGCCACTCACGGACCTGAGTAAACGTTTGGCAGCGTCCGTTGCAGCAGGAGCAAAAGCGATACTGTTTTCCGCCCTCGGCGAGCAGCCTCCGAAACATGTTTCAATAATGTATCAATCATAGAATCCTCGGGAGCTGAAGGGAACAGCAGACCTAGCCTGAGTCTAAAACTATAACATTGTTGCAGTATAGACTCTGCGAGGTGAGGCAGAGAGAGGCTTTGTTACATGTGTAGGCCAGCTTAAAGGAACAGTGTATCAATTATAGGAGA
>PVJC01022860.1:0-26943 GCA_004026665.1 Murina feae
CAGGAGCTGTTCAAGCGCATCTCGGAGCAGTTCACGGCCATGTTCCGGCGCAAGGCCTTCCTGCACTGGTACACGGGCGAGGGCATGGACGAGATGGAGTTCACCGAGGCCGAGAGCAACATGAACGACCTGGTGTCTGAGTACCAGCAGTACCAGGACGCCACGGCTGATGAGCAGGGCGAGTTCGAGGAGGAGGAGGGGGAGGATGAGGCTTAAGTTTGCAGTTCAGTGCAGGTTGGGGAGAGATGGAAAGGAAAGCAAGGGGGAGGGAGGGCTCCTGGGGAACATATCTTTGCAGTTGAAGGGAAGAAGCATGGTTTGCTCTAGGTGTGTGCGCTGACTCTCTGGTGCTCTTCACTGTTGCCTGTTCTTCTGTTTGTTTTCTTTTTGTAAGACAACAACATCAATGTAACATTTGAGATATTTCTGAACTATCTGTAATGGCTAAAATCACATAAACGTTTGTGTCCTAATAGTCCTCTTTTCTGTCTCCTCTTTATTGAGTTCTTTATTATCAACTTAAATGTAACTTTCAGAACACATTATATTACACTAAAATCCGTATACACTTTACATGTATACATCACAGGCCTTCCTTCCCCCAGTGCTTCCCTCCGACACCTGCACCTGTGCTTCCCTCCTCCGGCTGCTGTCAGGAAGGATGTTCAGCATGACATCTGGTCTAATTAATATTACCCTTTTATTATTATAGATTCTTCCTTTAGGAAAGGGAAAGAATAGGTAAAAGTTCAAATGAATTTAGTCTTTCAGTGGTAAAATTGAACCAATCACAGTCGAACCCAACTTAAGATGGGACATCAATCCAAGTGTTAAAATGCCTTTAAATAATGATTGAATTCATTGAAAGCACACTAAATGTGGGTATTTTCATGAAGAAATCCTACTATACCTCTATTTCCTTTACAAACATTTTTTTAATATTTACTATAACCACACATCACAAAATTATAAAGGATAGAAAGTGCAAAGCTAATCTCTTCTGTGTCTTGTGGAATAGTTTCTTCCCTGGAGGGCCACCATTCTTAGCATTGTTATCTTTCTTGCATCCTTGCAGAAATAGTCCATATACTTCAAACCTATGTAGATTCCCTCACCCCCCTCTTTGTTTTGTCACACCCGTTATGACACTAACACACTGTTCTGCTGCCTTTTTTTTTTTTTTTTACTAAATAGAATATCTTTAAAACAGAGACCTTCTCTCCTTTAAATGGATGCATAGTATCCATTATGTAGTTGTACCATATTTTATTTAACCAGTTTCAATCAATGGACATGTAGATTGTTTATACTTATATCTTATAGTGCCACAAAGAATAATTTTGTGCACATAAGATGGTGTATATGAGAACAGCTGTCTTATAAATTTTGCTAAGTAGATTTTCTGTCAAAAGGTAGATGATGCTATGCCTTTTTAGGCTGCTGAAATCACCTGTACTTAGAAATAGCCATGGATTTATAAATAGTTAATGCATAAAATTCTCAAGCAACTTTTCTTCCCAGCAATCATGTTTATACTCCATAGCAAACTATTTGTATTTAAATTAATGACATTTAAATTTATATGAAAGTGAATTCTGCATTATTGGAGAATTTTACTTTAAATAGGCAAGTCATACTCTTACGGTTTATTGCATTCTTGTCATGCAGAGCTGGGGTTTGGGTTTTCAACCACTAATGAAGCATTGGGATTTCAACAAGTGACTTTCGTTAAGATCATCTGCTTCAACAGGAGAAATTATGCTTTGTCACTTGGTGCCAGTGCATTGCCTTAATCTGGGTTAGACTGGGTCAGTGTCTCATTTAGGAAAAGAAGTGCAGTGTAAGTTATAGCAAATGTACAAAATTTATTTATGTACCCCAAAAGGAAGAAAAGAAAACAAGAAAATTAGGTTTATGCTTTTTCTAATTTTTAGACAAATTCAAAATTAGAAAAAAATATACTACTTTAAATCTTACCCTGTATTTATTTCATTCTACATGGTTCTTCTGCTTCTACCTAAGTGTTAAAAAAAGACATGAAAAGATGAAGGGTAGATAGGGATTTCCATATTAGAAACTGATGTGTATTTGAAAACAGTTCCAAAGAAAAGTGAGTAATGTCATTCATAAATAGTATGAAGTGTTAATTCTACCAAATGGCTCCCATCAATGAAAAAGAGCAGCAGTTCACTTTACATGTATACATCACAGCAACCGAGGGCCAAGCGGGTCAGGAGCTGCGGCTTCTGCTCGTGTTCCACATTTAACAGTGAACTGGCAGGAGCCCAGTGTAAAGCTTCCAACCACCTAATTGAAGGGTGACATTGGTTTTAAATGTCCTGAAGACATGGGTCAGCTGCCAGGACCCCCGGATCTACCCTTGGCTGAGCACTCCCACAACCTGTCAGGCACATGACCAGTCACTTTGGAGAAGTGACAGATTGCTGCCAGTGCCCGGCGTGCACTGTAAACATTGTGCTTCTCTTTCCCACCTTGTGAGAAGAGGCCAGCAGGCTGCAGCAGGCCAGCCAGTTAGCCTGTCAGCATACGCAAGACTGCACGCGGCTAGAGTTTAGGCATAACCTGAAGAGGGTGCCACACTATTCAGCCAAGCAGATGCTCTGGAGCAAAGCTTGAAAACACACTTGTATCATATCAATATGCATGTGAACTACACACTCAGGAAAATAGTTCAAAAGCAGGAAAATTATACAGACTAGTCTGGATTAAGAGATGCCTCTTTGGTTAGCTTCCTTTGTTACATTACCATGGTGTGATGGGATTTGCGGGTGGTGGTAGTGGTGGTTTGGTGTTTTTTCAGCACTCTGCAAAGGAACTGTTTGATCCCTCCCTGGTGTGCCATCAAGAAGATAGTTACTTCTGAGCACAGTACCTGACTTACAAGACCCACTGGGATGTGATGTGATGCAGGATACAGAAGAGGACTGATGGAGGGAGTTGGACTCATGCTGAGGTCATCCCAAAAGTCTGAGAAGGAATGGGTACCCTAATGTGCTCCAAATTTGCCTGCACCTCTACCATCAGCTCCACAGAAGATCTGAGTCTGTGTTAGATTTCCCACTTCATCACTAACAATGTGCCAGATTAATAGAAACTTGAACTAAAAGTGAGTCTAAGAAATCATCTAATTTGACTGCCATATTTTATCATAAGGAGGCTAAGGGTCAGAGACAGTCTTCTAAGATCAGAGAACTCTTTCTGCACAAAGAAGACCTTGGACCCCATGCTCTTTCCTCCACAGCTGCATGTCTCAGGTCCTATTTTATACAAAGCTGCATGAGGATTGTGAAGTTGGGAAAAAGAAATTTCCTGGTTTCAAAGAAAAACCCAAAGTTGTCCTTGGTTGGTCCACAACTCAGCCTCCCTGTATGGGTTGAACACAGATGAATGCCATGCCTTTTTCTCTGTTGAGGTCACTGACAGAATTTCCCAGTTGTAAAACACCACTCATACCATGTCCCAAGGCAAGAAGAATATTGTCAGCGGGTAGTTAATGTGAAAGTGAGTAGGAAATTAATGAAAATTCTTTGGAGTCTAACCTTGTACACCCCTCCCTCATTTTAGTTAAGATGTGATTTGAATACTAGACAAAGTTAGTTGACAAGTATTATAATGTCAGTTTTTTCCCAATGCGTAAGATATTCAGCTGTGAGGTCATGCTTTTAAAAATGTGCCTCTGAGTTGAGCCACTCACTTGAAAACACACTCACTTGTACCTTTTCTTAGAAGCTTCCTAGTCTTTGGGTTTTTCTTAAGGCACTCTTGTCCACCTACCCGGAGAAACTTGTCTTGGTGCTGTCCACTTCAATCAAGATGCTTCAAATCACTTCTTTTAAAACAGAGATATAATTCAGGTGCCAAATAATTTACCACCTAAAAGCATACAAGTCTGTGGGTTTTAGTGTATTCACAGATTGTGTAACCATCACCACTATTAATTCCATGGGCAGCTCCTTACCACCTCCTCGCCTTCCCGCCCCTGGCAACCATTACTCCTTCTGTCCCTATAGATTTGCCTATTGGGGACATTTCATATAAATGGAATAATATAATATGTGGTCTTCTGCATCTGCCTTTTTATACTTAGCATAGTTTTTTCAAGGTTCATCCATATTGTAGCATGTCTCAGTCTTCATGCCTTTTTATGGATAGATAGTAGTCTATTGTACACATATATCACACTTTTTAATTTAATTTTTTTATTATTGACACTATTGCAGATGTTCCCCATTCCCCCCCGCCTTTGCCCACCTCTGCCAAGCCCCCGCCCCACCTTCCTTGGCCTTCCCCACACTATTGTCTGTGTCCATGGGCTACGCATAGACCACATTTTGTTTATTCATCAATTAATGGGCATCTAGTTTTTTCCTGCTCTGAACATCCAATTGTAAGGCTTTTCACGTATGCATGTGTGCTTTTATTTCTTATGGATGCACACCTCAGAGTAGAATTGCTGGGTCAGGTGGTAATTCTATGTTCAGAATCAGTTTGACTTCTACCTAAGGATGTACATGCTTTCACATTTGCCCAGAGGGCCAAGGTAGCATAGAGATCAGGCAAGCCTTGGCGATTTTGTACTTGTGCTCTCATAGTCTTCATGTTGTAGAGATTTAGAAATGGAGGAGTGATCTAACAGGACCCCAGGGGTTTACAAAAGAGAAAACTAAGGCTCATTGCTTAATTAGCAATGTTCCCAGGCCACCAAATCAGCGAGGGCTGATGCGGGACTGCTAACAACAAAGACTTTGAGTTCCTCTTTTCCCTCTCTCTCACTTAAAAAAGCCTAGAGACACACAGTCTAGAGTCACTTAAAACAGACCCTTAAAAAAGTCTGTTTTTAAGGGTCATTTCCATTGGCTTTCATCCTCGAGTTCTCCTATGGCTGCTGCAACTGTGGTCATGTCTGGGTTCTAGGCAAGAGGGAAGGGGGTGCTAAAAAGCCACCTTCCAGCTGTGTAAGCCAGTTTAAAGATCTATGCCAGGATTTCTCCCAATCTCTTCTGCTTGCATTCCATTGGCTACTTTTTCTGGCAGGGAAGCCTGAGCGAAGTAGCCTTTTAGATGGGTATATTGTTGCCCCAACAATTTAAGAGGTTCTGTTAGGAAGGAAGATTTTTTTCTCTAATGAGAGAGTGGCTAAGAAGTGGCATTAGCCCCGGTCTCCGAGCTCCTTTTCCAGTGCTCTCTGAAGACAGGTCTGCAAAGTATTTCATGCTGGGACTCCTCATTTTCTAAAGTAGAGGACTGAAGACTTAATGAAAGAAGGTTCCTTCTTTTCTCACTTATTGTCTATCTTTTTAAAATTTATTTTTTAATTACAGTTGACATACAATATTATGTGAATTTCAGGGGTGCAGCATACCTATCAGACATTTCTGTATAATTAGAAAGAAGATTTCTTGGTCCAAATTTCTGAATCAAAATATTTACTCTTTTTACTTTTAGGCCTTTCCAGCTTTTAGTCAACTGGTAACAACACATATCCATGACTTCCAGGGGAATTCCTTTCAACGACTTATAGTGAGATATCTTTTTAGGTTGTGCTGCTCATGAACATTCACTGGCTAAAGCAATGGGATTTGTTTTCATGAACATGCTCACTGTGGCCTGCAAACCTGATCACTGTGGAGAAAGAACCATGATGAGCTTGATGAATTAGATGGGAGCAGTGGGCACCAGCATAGGACCACCTGAGTCACACAGAAGAAATTGTGGGACACACCTACCCAGGAAGAAATTGGTAGACATCTAAGTATAATGCAAGTCAAAGGACTAGATGGCCAGCCAATGAAAATCTGTGGGACACCCATCTCCAGAGGTAGCTGAGAATCTCAGAGATCAGCTGAGAGGGACAAACCTTTAGTAGTTAAGAAGGAGTCTCAAGCATGAAGTAGGTCAGATCATTTCAAGATAATGCTCCGAAGAACAAACTACACATAAATGAGCCAGAATCTACAGAAGCAATTTTTCAGCTCCTGCTTTCTCATAGATCTCTGGTTATATAGGCATGATTTTAGGATGACATTTATAGAAAAGGAGATGGGAGTCAACATTTACCAACTGCTTGCTAGGAACTAGCCATTTTACCTCAGAGACTATGGTGAAGTGTGGAGATATCTAAATTGTGTCATTCATTAAACTTTTAACAAGTTATTTCACCCTTCAAAATCCCTCTATAAAATAGGGTTCTTAATATTTTCTTGTACAGATGATTAAAGCACATTAAGATGATAAGACAGTGAGTTGAGAAAGTATTGGCTCACACAATTAAAAAGGTCAGGGGCAGATTTTTTAGGTTCTATCAGAGCTACATCAAGAGCCTCTAAATATGTTATCAGGACTTCCTCCTTTTTTGTTACTCAACTGATTCTGCATTCTTATGTTTCAGCTGCATTCTTATGTTTCAGCTTCATTCTTTGGCAGGATAGCCTCACATGGTAGCAATTTTAGGTTCATACCACTCTATTGCTAGACACCTAGAGGAAAGAAGAACCCAGACTGGCCAGACCTGTATCACCTGCTGACCCTGAATCAGTCATGGGGTCAGGGGGAAAGGGAGGCTGGTTGATTAGCCTGGAGCACATACCTCCCTGTAAGGAAGGGCCATAGGACTGGCAGTGGCGTCCTTTATGGAATTATATTCCTAAAAGAACTCAGGTTTAAATGAAATAATTTGACCCCCAGTCATTTAGCTCTAAGTGGAGGACCTGGATCTAAACCCAGGGTTTTTGACTTCAAAGTGTATGGCACTATGACACCGGAAAAAGTGGTTACATCGGCTGAGAAAGACGTCTAGCACAGCTGCTGAGGGCGAGGCACTGACTCAGAGACAGGCAGAGCTTCAGAGCCTCCCTCTTGCCTGCAGGCCACATCTAATCAAGGCACTTGACCATCTGCCAACAACTCCGGTACCTCTCAATATTCTCTTATTATTTTCTGCATGAATCCTCTTCTCCAACTAAAAATATTGTACTTCCCCTTCTCCCATGTTCACCATTGTCTATGCCATTCTCCCTCACTAGAATATATTGTTTCACTTCTCTTCCTAAGATGTTTTCCAGCTCTTCAAGTCACATTAAGGTTCCACCTTTTCCCAAAAAACTTTCTTTCTCTGATGCTTCATGTGGCACATTATTTGCACAGTTGTTCTAATAGGGGCACAGTCCCAGGAGCCAGGCAACTTCTGTCCCACTCCTGACATTTTCACTTCGATTTTGTTGTTATAAACTAGAAGCCCGATGCATGAAATTCGTGCAAGAGTAGGCCTTCTTTCCTCCAGCTGCTGGCACCAGCTTCCCTCTGGCACCTGGGACTCGGGCTTCTCTCTCAGTCCCAGCTTTGTCCGGAAGGTCGTCTGGAAGAGCATTCAGAAGGATGTCTGGTCTAATTAGCATATTACCCTTTTATTATTACAGATATTTTTATTCCATTTTTGTCTCCACCATTGGCTTATTTGTGTTTTCAATGGCTACTCTACAATATTAATCTTTAATTTACCACCCTCCACCTTGAAATAATGCCCTCTCACCTATGCACAGGGTGAGAGCCTTATAATGCACTTCCATCAGCCCTCCGTCTTCCATGCTGTGCAACCACATTTTATTTTCACATATTTTGAAAACCCACTATACACTGTTATTGCTTTAAATAGTTATTATTTTAAGAGATTAAAAGCATATTTGTCCACATATTTAGGTGGGCAACTTGTTTTCTGTCAGCATGACAAAAATGTCATTCTTTTATCTCCTGACTTGTGCTATGTAAAGTGAGAAATCACTAGTAATTATCAACTTGGTTTCCTTGTATGTAATGTTTTATTTTCTGTTCTAGCTGCTTTTAAGATAATCTCCTTATCACCATTTTCTAGCAGCTTTAATATGATGTGCCTTGGTATGGTTTCCTATGTATTTATTCTACTTGGAATTACTTGAGCTTCCTGAATCTGTGAGCTTATAGTTTTCATCAGATTCATAAAATTTCTTCCATAATTTCTTCAAATATTTTTCTGTCCCCTGTAATGAGAAGATATCTTCAGACTGAAGGATGAGCAGGCATCTCCACAGAATAGAACAGAATTTAAAATGGGATAATTTACCTTTGGAAAAGTTGGGCTGAAGCAGACAGACAGCCCCTCACTTTTGCACAATTTATTCTCTGCCGAAGGCTCCCATTGCTGTGTTGTTTTTATACTATAACTCAGGTACTACTGATTGACAAGACCAAAGGGACAAAGAATGCAGTAGTTCCAGGGACCATCCCTCCTTGTGATCCATACTATCACCAGTTTGATATTCAGCTCGGTTGTCATCCTACTAACAAAAGTAGTTATGGTTACATTTTAAGGAACACAGATAATTATTAACTAAAGGGCTTTGATGTGCTTGCTAAGGACAGTGAGACTGGCCAGAAGTCACAGTATGAGTGGGCACGAAGATGAAGATGGTTTTTGTTCACACCTATATCTATACAACAGACTACATGCAGGACACTGTGCTCAAAATACAAATATGAGCCCAACTGCTGTGGCTCAGTAGTTGAGTAACAACCTAAGACCCAGGAGGTCACAGTTCGATTCCTGGTGGGAGTATATGCCTGGGTTGTGGGCTCCATCCCCAATAGGGAGTGTGCAGGAGGCATCCTCTGGATGTTTTGCTCTCATTGGTGTTTCTGTTTCTCTGTCCCTTCTTCCTCTCTCTCTAAAAATCAATAAAAACATTTTTAAAAATACAAATATGAAGAAGCATACTCTAGCCTTCAAGGCGTTTCCAAGTCAGTGGGGAAGACAAAAAATATAAGCACAACAAAGTGCTACAGGCTGTGGCAAATGCTGTGAATAAGCTACAGAAACAGAAAGAAAACACCAAGTAATTCTCATCAGTTTTAAACCAGGCTATTTCCATAGAGAAGCAACAGTTACTAGTATACCCCCCACCCAAACTAGAAGGTCTAATGTGATTCACACAATAATGAGAATCAGGGTTCTTTAGGAGGGTGAACTGATTTAAACAATAGCATTCAAAACAGCCAAGATGTGTCATTAAAGAAAATGCAGCCAGGTAATTAGTGCTGCCTCCTCCACAGCACTGGGTGCTCATCACCACTGTCAGCCTGGCCTCCTTCTTTCATTGGTTTCCCTCTTTCCCTGGCAGTTTGACAGGCCTCAGGGAGGAAGACAGTATGGCTGGGCTTGGTGCAGATGCTATCTCTTTGCCTTTGTGGAAGACCAATTATAGCTTTCCAATCTTCTGCTGACAGAGAGGTACTGCCTTGAGCATTTCTGTGTTCTTGCCCTGTCCATTCAACCCAGCCCCATACCACCCATCACCTGGGGGGGCTCACAGCCTGGATCCTGGTGTTGATCATGCCCCTTTGATTGGAGGTTCTCATAAAAAGCCAGTGGGTTGGTGTGTAGGCAGGCGCAGGAAGAGGGCAGGCTACCAGCCACCTAGTTTTTATCCAGAGCTGTCTTCGTGTGTGTCTTTTTTTTTTTTTTTAATATGTTTTTATTTATTTCAGAGATGAAGGGAGAGAAAGAGAGATACAAACATCAATGATGAGAGAGAATCATTGATAGATTGCTTTCTGCATGACCCTCACTGGGGATTGAGCCTACAGCCCAGGTATGTGCCCTGACCAGGAATCAAACTGTAACCTCTTGGTTCATAGATTGATGCTCAACCATCCAGCCATGCTGGCTGGGCCCAATGTGTGTGTCTTGCTTCTATTCATAAGAAGGTGGGGAGGAAAGGGGACAGGGAGCAGTATTTTTGTTTGTTTGTTTATTTATTTACTTGTGTATGTGTGTGTGTGTGTGTATTGAATTCTGTATTCAATTATGCAAAGGTCAGTTAGACATTTTAAAAAAGACATAGAAAATGTGTTATCATTGGAACTTACAGCATTTTCTCAGTGCATGCCGCTATGCCTTCCTCCCGAACCAGAGTTCAGAGGTAACTCACTCCCAAGGCCAGGAGAGGGGAGGGTGTGAGCTAAAGGCCTCTCCCTGTATGACCCCAGCAGTGGCCATCCAGCAGGGGGACAGCTACTGGCAAGCATAGCCCGAAGTTGTTGACTAAAAGAGGAGGAAGAAGGGAATTTAGAGTCCAGAAGAGAAGGGATTAGAGCCTTCCCAAGATCCGAAACCCTGCTCCTCTGGGTGCCTTGTCACCCATATCCCAGCTTCTTAGCTCGCACCTAGGCCCTGAGGCAAGTCACTACAGTTGCCCATTGCTTCTGGCCTCTGAGGGTCACTGACATCTCCCACACCCCTCACAAATTCCTCATCAAGTGAGGAAATCCCTTTAGACAGTTCTGTACGATGAGGTTAGAAACTTCCTTTAAGAAACTAGAAATAGAGAAAGTCCTTTGCTCTCAAGCTACACGATTCTTTTTTATTTATTTAAAAAATTGTGTTTACTTAGAAGTATTCAAAATGTCAACAAAACAGCTGCAACTTTTTCTTCTTTTGCAATTACAGAGTGGTATTCTGTTAACAGAACAATAATGATTTCCTATAAGCTGCATCAGAGAACTGAAGATGAGACAACACCCATCCCAAATCTAACTTTGTGCTGCAAACCAGCAAGAACCTGCTTACAGTTCCCACACCAGCTTGCAGCCCCCACACTGTACCAGACAAGGTTAGTGGCTACTGAAAATACCACCAGGACAGCGCCATGTACAGACACATTCAGTTGTGTGGTAACAATACAAAAAAAAGACACTGAACCGCTTGACAAAGCTTACACAACCTTACATTTCCATGTTTTTTCTTTAAAAGGAGTGAATTGTGTACAGGGTGGGTTAAATATTTTACAGACAAGAAAAATGCTGCACTCGAACCAACTTATTCATCATCTTCGTCTTCTGCATCTTCTCCCTCTTCCTCTTCCTCTTCCTCTTCCTCTTCCTCTTCCTCTTCCTCGTCGTCCTCCTCTTTCTTCTTTTTCTTGCCCTTTTCAGCCTTGGTGACTTCCTTCTTTGCAGACTCCCCTTGGGGCCGCATCAGGCTCTCCTTTGCTCCTATGCGGAGCTCTCCTTTCCCTACTCCTCCAGCAGCTCAGGGCCTCCCTTCCATCGCTGCCTGTCCCTGCAGCAGTGGGACTCTACAACTCTCTGCTTCCTCGATTCCTGGCAGCATCACCAGCTGAGAGGCTCTCCTTTGATGTTTGGAGGACATTCAGAACAAAACAAGAAAAAGACTGAAGGAGGCTTTGGTGCAGTGGGATCCTTGAGCTTCTGTTCTGTTTCCGCTGAGAGACTTAAGTTTTCCGGTTCATAGCAAGCTGTCTGCCTTTGCCGCATCTGCAATTGTTCCTTTCTCCTTAGCAGACACTGTCTCCCAGCTCTCTGAGCACTTCTTAGGAATCCAAGGAGCTGACTGACGCCTCCGGGTGCTGTTTCCTGTGCTCCTCCTGGGAGTTTGTACAGAGAAAGCATACGAAGACATTTTGCCTCTCAGTGCCTCAGGATCCCCTTTGCCCAGTTTTACTACTTTTCCTCAGCAAGCGCTCAGTAGCCCAGTGCCCGCTCTACTTTCCCCTTTGGACAGTCAGCATTTACCCTTGGAGCTTCAAGCTTTCTGGCAGCTGCTCTATCCAGGAGGCCTCTAAGGCCTGGTCTGGCATTGCTTCTAGTTTCTGTCCCACTTCTGGGCTTGTCCAGCCTTCCCCACACACAGCTGATCGTCTGTGGACATTGTTAGCCCAGATGTCATGCTCCCCAAAGACCACTCAGGGAGCCCCGGAACCATTGCAAAAACATGAGAGCTAGATTCGAGTTAACTCGGACCTCGTCCCACGCTCGCCCTCGAAGCGGCGCTGTGGGGAGGAAGTGTGGGTTCCAGGGAAACAACAGATTTATAGGGCCGGAAGTAGTGGGGTGGGGTAACGTGTGTGGCCCCTGTTGATTGGTTGAGGGAAGGTCCAGGGCAGGGCATTTCCTCTGCATCCCTATTGGCAGGTCTGCACTCTTGCACCACCCTTACATTCCCCCCTTGGTTTTATGTACATGAGTCAAATCATTGACTTTCTGGGTACTCCTTTCCCTGAGGTCCTGAGGGGAGCATTCTGTTCATTCACCCTTCCCCCAAAGCCCCTTTGTGCATTTGGTCATAACATGTTGATCCTTGCTGCGTGCGGCAGAGCTTCCTTCTCGGTGCCCCGCATACGAGGAAGAGGGCCTGAGGTGCCCTCTATAGCAGGGGCCTCCCACACCCCTGCCAGGTACTTCCTGTCAAGCCGATGTCCTCTGGCCTTGACAGGTCTGAGTTCTCAACAGAATCCTGGCCTCACCCTTCAAAAGACCAGCCCCCAGCCTGGGGCTCTCCCCAGGCACCAAAAGGCACGTCTATGTGGCCCCGGAGGTCAGCCAGGGAGGGGGGCCTGGGCATTGGTGTTGGGGCAGCTCCGCAGGTGCAGGCAGCCGCCTGCATGAGGGTGCTGGCAAAGGCACCGTTGTGCAAGCCAGAGTGGATGCCGGAGGCCTCGGCTCTGCGCCTCCGACCCCGTCCTTGGGGCCACGTCTGACTGCTCTCTGGGATCTCGCAGAAGCATCAGAAACACCTCCTTCAAAGTGGCATCTGCGACCCCGCAACCCACCAGGCACAGGCAGCGCCGATTCTGCTCCAGCACCTGGAGGAGCCCCTCGAAGCTGGCTCGGTTGTCCCTGGGGAGGAAATGCCTGTGGGACGCAGGTCTTCATCAGGGCCATGGTGCAAGCCGCATCCTGCCGGCTGTCCAACTGCAGCAGGCTGAGAATCCGGCCCTGCTGCAGGACAGCCATGCGGTTGCCTCCGCCTCTTACTGGATGAAGATGACAGCCTCCTCCGCAGGTCTCTGGACAGGGCACGGGCTGGCTATGTTGTTGCTGCATCAGCAACCTGCTGCCGGGTGCCCAGGTCTGCTGCGGTGACTCCATGGATGTGAAGGGCAGCAGGTGCTCCAGGACAGTGAGCCTGTCCAACACGACATCCCTGCTGAGGACTTACCTCAGCTCCTTTCCATGAGGGTGGCCCCAGAGGTGTGCGCATGCAGCCCTGTCCACTCAGGCTAGGCTGCCCTCACTCGGGAGTGGTGGACCCAGGCACTCAGTCCTGCATGAACTTGGGGTCCTTGTCGTTCTTGTCGGCCACCTGCATGATCACTGTGGTGCTGCCCTGCAGCACGGGGAGGCCAAACACCCCCGTCACTGAGGGCTCCAGTAAGTAGGTGACCTCCGTGTTCTTGCAGCTGTCGGCGTTAGTGGCCAGCACAGTGGAACACGGTCGAGTTGTTGTTGGTGTCCTCACGGTCGATGCTGTGCAGGAGCCAGCTCGACACCTCGTCCAGGTGCAGCAGCTGCTGCACCGACTTGGTGGCGGTGCCGTTCTCCGCCAGGTCAGCCTCGTCCTGAAGCGGGGGCTGTTGTTCATGTCGCCGCTGTCGTGCACCTGCAGGGTCAGCTCTCGTGGTCTAGTGCTCTCTTTACAACGAGCTGCGACTGCTCCTCGCCATCTGGGGTGTCAGCCACCTGTAGCTCGAACATGCTGCTGCCTCGACTGCCTCCAGTGCATCCAGGCATCGCTTAGAGGTGCCTCCAAGAGGCACTGCAGTTCGTGCCATTCCCGCCGTCCCCAGGGTAGGGGGCGCTGTGTACAGCCCCGGCGCTCCGACCCTCACCACCACCACCCCTGGGCTTCTGGACCTCCCTCTGGGGAGGCTGCAAAGCCTGTAAGAACTTGAATAGAATTAGTTCTTTTAATCTGTAGAGGCCCCACTGGTTTCCAGGGCAGTCTTCCAGGCTGCTTCATCTGAGGCCCAGTTGCCCTTTGCCTCTGTGAAGTTTCCATACCCTGCAACAGCTCTCTGTCCCGATCTGAGCTGTGTTGCCTGGGTCCCACTCTGAGCTGGGCATAGGAAAAGCAGCCATGGGGCAGGAGACTTCCCTCATAAGGGGTGAGTGTTCAAGACCAGCCATCCAAACAAGGTAATGTGAGGTCTAGTTAACCTATGCCCCTATGGCCTCCATGCCCAGCAACCACCTTGGGATCCCCTTGCCTGCTGGCGGGGGCCCCAGCATTGATTGGATGACTCATGCGTTCAATATCCAGCACTCTAACTGGATACAGGGTCAAGTCTCTCTGGAGCCCTGTCTGATGCCTAGCGAAGTGCAATCTACAAGTTTAATATGTGGCCTCTGGTCCTCCCAACCCAAAGGGATCTTGGCCAGTCTGGTCCTCCCAACCCAAAGGAATCTCGGCCAGTCCCTCAGTTCTGATCTACTCTCAGGAATTCCCAAATCTATTGCCAGGCACTAGGGCTGGGAATGGCACATACTGCCTGCTTTCTTTGTCCCTAGCCTTTATTTCCCTTGACTAGGGGAAATAGATTTTAACAGACTTTGCTCCAGGCTTTACCTTGATTAGTACCGGGGCGTGATTCTTAGCCAGGCCTGGAGGGCAGTGAGAATTCTTTCTTTACAAACTTGGGTTTTCTAAAATAGGATTAAGCAGCATTTCAAATTACCTACAATCAATTGCCATGGGACATTGTTGTCCATTCCCAAGTGTCTTGGTTAGGGAAGACAAAATTTCTGCTCAGTTTTCCCTATTCTACTTGTCCTAGCTTACTGACCTATCATTCATTTAACTTATAACATTTTTCTTTATACATCAAAGCCACACTTTTCAATCAGTTAGAACTCTTAGGCTTAATTGTTCCCACAGTTGCAAGACAGTCAAATCTGTAAGAAAATGAAGATTACTATATTTATATAACATTGGCACTGTGGCCACTTCTGACAGCTAAATTTTCTGTCACTACTCATAACACATGGTTAACTTTAATATTCTTTCTTTCTGTCATTTGTTCAGCAACTTGTATAAAATTCTTCACTCTTAGAAGCCTTAAACAGCTAGCATTTCTTAGATTAGCAACACATTCATACTCAAAGAGAAATTTACTAGTTAAACAATTTTAAGCAAGCAACAGAGATGCATATTTAAACAATAAAGCATTAAAACCTTGGTGCATACATTTATCAACACACTTTAAGTACACACTTACTTTCAAGAAAATATACATTCAACAAAGTATAATAAACCTTCTGTAATAAAAACTAAGAGCAGGCAAATTAAAAATATCCCATTTTAGTTCAGTAAGCAACATTTTCTTTTGTGAGAGGGAGGAAGCTGATCCCATCATTTCAAGATGGTAGCCCCCATGAAAGCCACGTGCAATGCTCTGGGCCATTCAGCCACCCGAACAAACCAATTTAACTTGCTTATATTACATGATTTAACGAGACAAAACTCAGACAATATACATTCGAACAGCACATTTTAAACTTTTATACCATAAATAAATCAAGACTTTTATTTTTTGAGAAGCAGTTTTTGCTGGAAGCCTGAGGAATTTAAAATGCAAATTAACCACATTCCTGCCTGAACCTTCAGCTGGATTTCTATGACCCAGGCCTGAGGCACCCCTCTGGCCATTTCCTGGCAGTTAACCAGCGCTTTTGTTGGTAAAGCTCACCAGATTTTACACAGAGAACCTGACCCAAGGCAGTAAGGTTTGAGCAATTAGGCGCTATTACCACGTTGTAGGGAGGGACCAGATTGAAAAGAACTAATCAAACAAAGAGAAACAAAGAAACACTTTTACACAGGTGCATACTACATTTACATCACAGAAAAACAGCCAGCGAACCATTCAGAAAACCATTCAGTAGACTCCCTAAGAAACACAGAAACAGACAAACAACCTTCCAACTGAAGCAAAACCGAAAGCAGAGCGACCTGCCTCGTTTCAGACCCTGAAGAGGCAAAGTCCCTTCTCCCGGTCTGAAATCCTGGAGGGAAATTTCCCATCCCTCCGATCTTAATTCGTGAAGAGGCATGTTCCATCTCTCTGAATTCATGGAGGGGAACCTTCCATCCCTCCTGGGAAGTGAAATGTCTTTCAACTCCCCACCTGTGGCCTATTAAGCCAGCATGTCTGCCTAGGCCACTTCAGGCATAACCAGAAATGAGCTCACACAGAAAGATAAGACACAGACACACACCTACTGCGGTCAAGCAGGCTCTCCAGATTGGGGGTCCCTCGGGGTCTTGGGGATCCCAGATGAGCCCCCAAATGTTAGCCCAGATGCCGTGCTCCCCAAAGACCACTCAGGGAGCCCTGGAACCATTGCAAAAACATGAGAGCTATATTCGAGTTAACTCAGACCTCGTCCCACGCTCGCCCTTGCAGTGGCGCAGTGGGGAGAAAGTGTGGGTTCCAGAGAAACAACAGATTTATAGGGCCAGAAGTAGTGAGGTGGGGTAACATGTGTGGCCCCTGTTGATTGGTCGAGGGAAGGTCCAGGGCAGGGCATTTCCTCTGCATCCCTATTGGCAGGTCTGCACTCTTGTACCGCCCTTACAGACATAATGTTGCAGAAGACCAAAGAAATACTAAGCACACTTCCTAGAGAAAGGGAGGGACCCCGTTTATTAACACTAGGGGACTCCAGGAATAATTTCCAAATCAGAGTAAAGAAACATGCAGAGAGCCTGTCTACATGTATCCCGCTGGGGTCTTTGTCTTGCAGATATGCCCCCTATTCCCTACATGGCCCTGCAGGAAGGCCCCCAGGTGTCAGGCCACATCCTATGGTGGTCAGTCTTGGCACCATCCCCCCTCAAGGCAGTGCACTGTTCACAGTTCCATAGCCTCTGCATTTAGATAATAAGTTCAGCAAGACCAGTTTCCTCCTCAATAATAGTTGCTTCCTTCAGAGAGGTCCCCTACTTGTCCCAGTGGCACAGTAGAGTTTGGACCTGATCACGCTAGAGGTTATGGGCACCCAGTAGGAGCAACTTGGAAACTCACCTGCCCCACATGGACATGGCCATAGTCAGATTCTTTGCATGTCCTAGTTTCCTTAACTCATTTAAAACCATTCACCAAGTCTCTTGTTCCCTCTCAGTGGTTTCCCTAGCTTTTAGCTCATACATCTGGAAATAAGTGAAGCAAGCTCTTTTGCTAAAGGTTCTATTCAATACTCAGATCACTAAGCAGCTCTGTCATTGGGTGCAAATGATAAGCAGGCATAATTCCATTTATAAGCTGTGTGACTTGGGCAAGTTACTTAATCTCTCTGGGCCGTAGTTTCTGCATCTATAAAATGGTATGTTAACAAAAAAAAACAATGAAACCTGTAGAGAATTTTGTGAGTTTATTTGAGCCAAACTGTCGACATATGCCAGGAAGCAGAACCTCAATGAATTGAGATAATGCTCCAGAGACTGGGAGTTCATACCTTGTTTTTATAAATTTACCATCAAAAGGAAAACACGTAAGTGGGTTACATGAAATTCATTGGTGATATATTAAGGAGGCGGGATAAAGCAAAAGGGGGAAAGCTCTGGGGTTGGATAAAAGTAAAATAATGGACACATACTTAGGTGGGAATGGGGATCAATTAACATGATAATGAAGGAACTTGTGGTATCTGTCCTGGCGCCCAGCACATTTGATTGTGCCCCAGGGGCTTCAGAAATAGGGAAGTTACAAGTTACCCAGACATTTCACAAATAAGTTATCTTAGAGGCAAAAAGACAAATACTCAGTAAAGATCAAAGGTGATTTCTGTCAGGGAAAACACTGACCCAGGATATGGCCACCCACCATAACCTGTTTGTAGATAAATATCTAATTTTCAGACCATCTTTTGTGGTTACTTTAAGTCTCTGAGTTTGTAAGACTGCCATGCAGGCCAATGCTGAGCTTTTCAAGCTAGCATGTGGCTCCTTTTGTCCCAATGAAGCAAGCTCTTTTGCTAAAGGTTCTATTCAATACTCAGATCACTAAGCATCTCTGCCATTGGGTGCAAATGATAAGCAGGCATAATTCCATTTATAAGCTGTGTAGCTTGGGCAAGTTACTTAGTCTCTCTGGGCTGTAGTTTCTGCATCTATAAAATGGGAATGATCATTGTGCCTATTCCATAAGGTGAAAAACAAATGTAGCACCTAGAACTATACCCCATACATAGCAGTGTTTGATGTTAGCATTGGGTGTCATTGTCATTGTTGATTCATTAAAGGTGGTGCAGAATTGTGCCCTCTGAAGGGGTGGGCCCTTCTAGGCAAGCAATCTGACTATCGCTCCTCAGGAGGCACGGCTCCTCACCGGGCCAGAGAGCAGGGATACCGTGACACCATAAGGTAACTGAGAGAAAGGGAAGGGGGGTGTGTGGATAGGGAGCCTCACTATCCGTGCTCCCAGTGTATGAGTTTGAATGATATGAAATTGCTGGGGTTTGGGGGAAAAACTATAGTTTTATGTTTGTTCCAGGCAAAGAAGTGGGGAAATTGGGTTCCTCAGGTCTCCTAGTGCCTCTCACTTCTCCCAGGCTCTTCTGATGATTCATCATGCAGCCAGTCTGTCTAGACCTGCTCCTTACCTGGGGGTCGTGTTAAATGCAGATTCTGAGCTCCCAGGGGGTGCTGTTGCTGCTAGGAAGTAGTCAGTAGAGTTAGCTCTGGAGATCCTGGAATTAACCTTTCCCTTGCACATTAGCATATTAAAAACAAAATAAAACAAAGTTGCAGTAGGGCCTGTAACATGTTCCCCCACTCCCACCTTTTGCTGCAAGCCCTCTAAGCCTACTAATAAGGAGATTTTTCTTTCCTCTCTTCACTAATTCATTCACAGATACCTTACTGAGCACCTACCATGTAAGAGACACTATGTGTGAAGAAAAACCCTAGGCCATGCCTTGTACTGCAGCGGAGGTAAGAAATGAAACTTGACCTTGTTATCTCCCCTCTCACAATTCTCCTGTTTCCCCACATTATGTAGCATAAGCGCCTTAAAATGCATTCTAACACCAGCTTATCCCCTCACCCACAGCTCACCAACCTCGAGTCCTACCCGCTATGAGAAATCTGTCCCCACAATCTGCTGACCAGCCTGTGAGCTTGGCTCATACTCGCCCCCTCCTCTTCCTGTAAACAGCCTTCCCACTGCTGTCACCAGTCAAGCATTGCTCACTCACCCCCTGCAAGGTGTGGCTCACTGCCACCTCTGTCCCGGCTCTCCAGACTCCCAGGTGGATTTCCTGTACCCTCTTCATTCTGACAATGAATTCTGCTTCTCTCCCTGCCAAACCTAGTGCTTCAAGCTCAGAGAAATGTCTCAGTCATATCCCCAGCACCACATTTCCGCTGAACAGCAGCTGGGTTGAGTACTACACCTCCTGCCAGGACCTCTTGCCTGCGGGCTCCCTATCTGAGATGTCCACGGGCTATGAACTGCTTCCAAGGCATCAGCGTTGGCCTCCCAGCATCTGGGAGCCGAGACGTGTTCCAGGGAGAATGTGCATCGTCCATGGTGCGTGACATTTCACAGTCCGGCTGTTGGGACAGATCAATAAACACCCTGCCAGGCTTTTTGTCTACTGCAACCATGCAGCACTGAGAAATGGAGCTGGCCAGGAATTTCAGATCTGCTCCCACCCTGGAAGTCTCTCCATTATGGATATAATGAGACGAAAAGGGAAATCAAACCCTCTCATGCCCATCTCCAGTCAGAGCCTGATGCTCCCGCTGAAGCACCACCTGTGATCTCTGAAGACTCTTTTTGGAGCCCAAACAGGCACCACCCCTGCAGGATGAGCACCAGACTTGAGCTGGAGGCACAGAGATTCTCCTGTCTGAGAAGGGGGAGCGGGGGCGGGGAGCGATCCTCAAAAGGTGTTGAAATCCTACAACTGATTCCTAACAGCTCACAGGCCTCCACAGTTCAGTGGTTGGTGGCCACAGAAGATCAGGTAGTTTGGACCTGGTGGGTGTGGCTGAGCAGCGTCCAGACACTTGCAGCATGTGCAGTACTCAGCCCTTACGCTGCTGCGGGGCTGCGGGCCTGCAGGCAGGTGTAGTCCCTAAGACATTTTCCTGTCTTATTAAAGAGAGTCAGCAAAAATATAACAGTGAGCGTCTGAGACCATCAGCTTTGCAGAGCAAACTCTTGAGTTTCCATGAAGACGTCTTTCCAAGGTCATGGCTAGAAAAGATATGTGCATTGTGGCAGTGGAGAGGAGAGGTGAGGGGAGGCTACTAATTCCACATTTGATATCGCGTTGCTTTTGTAATTCAAATGTCTGAAATACACACATATATCTGATCTATATGAGGCATAAAATTGCACTGGAAATGATGTCATTCTCTAGCATTTCACGTATACTTGACATTTGTTTCATCCACTGACCATCACCTATTATGATCTCTAGCTTCCCTTGTCCCCTCAACCCTGGGCCCTCACTGCAAACAGGTTAGCAGTCACCGCCTCCAGGTTAGAACAGTGGTACATTAGAAGAGAGTTCTGATTTTGAACAAGGTGGTAGTGAAAGCTTGCAATAGGTACTCTGGTGGGGATGGGAAAGACAGTCAGATGAAAGCTTGCAATAGGTACTCTGGTGGGGATGGGAAAGACAGTCAGATGAAAGCTTGCAATAGGTACTCTGGTGGGGATGGGAAAGAGTCAGATGAAAGCTTGCAATAGGTACTCTGGTGGGGATGGGAAAGACAGTCAAGGGGCTCGTCACTGGGACAGAGGTGTGACAGGCATACCTCACTTTTCTGAGCTTTGCCTGTTGCACTTCGCAGACGCTGTGTTTCATCAACACTGAGGCAAGACCCTCCATCAGCAAAAGCATTAGGACTCACTGAAGGCTCAGGCAGGCAATGGTGAGCATAATTTTTAAGGCATGTACATTGTCTTCAGACACCTGTTACTGCACACTTAATAGACTGCAGTATAATGTACACATCACTTCCATATCCACTGGGAACCAAAATATCCATGTGACTCCCTTTATGCTGTATTCACTTTGCTCTGGTCATCTGGGACTGAACCCAAATACCTCTGAGGTAGCCTGTAGCTACTCAGCTCAACCTTCTAGGTTATATAAGAACTATCTTGGGTGGCAGCACTGGCAAACACATTTTAGTTTATGCTGCACTCACATAACACATTTTCTTAAGACTCCCAGGGTGGCCCAGCCAGTGGCTCAATGGTTGAAAGTTGACCTGTGAACCAGGAGGTCACGATTCCCAGTCAGGGCATATGCCCCGATTGCGGGCTCGATCCCCAGTGTGGAGCATGCAGGAGGCAGCCAATCAATGATTCTCTTTCACCACTGATGTTTCTATCTCTCTCTCTCCCTCTCTTTTCCCTGAGAAATCAATAAAAATATTTAAAAAAAATTCCCAAGGTGGCCAAGTTAAGGGAAAGGAGAAACTCAATAGTCTGAACTCACAGCACATATAGCAGACACTATGCAATAGGAAGTAAAAGTGACCTAAGGAAGGAATTGAACACAATGCTAATCCCTATGGCAGTGTGGGAAGACTGGCTGGTTCTTCTCTCTTTCCTCCATGTATCCCCAAGCAAAAGAAGAAAAAGAAAAACCTTCGGGCTAGTGCCCGAATTGTGGTGCAGCATTATAAGGGGGTTGTAGGCCCCCGAATCTGATTAGAATAAGGGCCAGAGTGTGGAGAGGATGGTGTAGTGTGTGGACCAGAAGTTAGCTGTGACCTCCAGGTTCCACACTCCACTAACCGTGACTGAGCCTTTTGTAGTGGCTGAGGTCCAGCTTGCCAGCCTCACTGCTGGCCTCAGAAGTTATGTTAGTAACACCAGTGCTCCACTTGGGCAACCCTGGAGTTGACGTGGTGGCTGCTAGGTTCTTAAAATTTGACCTAGACCTTATTTGAGGAGGATGGATACACACGGGTGTGTTTTTTACTTTACTTCTCTCCTTATACTTCCTTTTAAATGTATCCACATATTTATTATTTCCATTGTTCTTCATTCTTTTGTGTATAAAGTCCTGTGCCCCATAACATTTTGAGGTCCCAAACAATAGTGGTCCCATAAGATTATAATAGAGCCTAGTGATATCTTAGCCATTGTACTATCATAGTACAGCACATTACTCACATGTTTGTGATGATGATGTAAATAAACCTGCTGTGCTGCCAGCATATAAAAATACAGCACATATAATTATGTATAGCATGTAATACTTGATAATGATAATGGCTGTTACCAGTTTATGCATTTACTGTACTATATATTTATCATTATTTTAGAGTATACTCTCTTTCCACTTATAAAAAAGTTTGCTGTTAAACAGTGTGCTGTGTTACACTGGCAGCAGCCTCATGCACCTCATATTCATTTACTCTCTTGATTGCATCACTTTCTCTGGTTCTTGAATTAATGTCATGTTGTTTTACATAGTAACATGCTGTACAAGCTTATAGCCTAGGAGCAATAGGCTATACCTTAGGTGTGTTGTAGACTACACCAACTAGGTTTGTTGTAAGTGTACTCAGTGATGTTAGCACAAGGGCAAAATTTTTCAATGATGCATTTCTCAGAATCATTACACAGCATGTGGCTGCACCTGAGTTTCATTCTGCTTTAATTTTCCTTTAATCTAAACAATTTCCTTTAACATTTTATATCATGGAGATCTGCTGTTGATATATTTAGTTTTATCTGGAAATATCTTTATTTTATTTTATTGATTAATTTGTTTGTTATTTAAAGTATTACATATGTCTCCTTTTTCCCCAAATGACCCCCCCAACACTCCCACCCCCAAGGGCAAGCCCCCACTCCCCCAGTGTGTGTGTTCATTGCTTATGCTAATATGCATGCATACAAGTCTTTGGTTGACTTCTAAACCACCTCGCCTGCCTTCTCTCTGAGGTTGGATGGTCTGTTCAGGATTACCTTGTCTCTAAATCAGTTTCTGTTGTTCTTTATATCCCACATATGAGTGAGATCATGTGATACTTAATTTTCTCCGACTGGCTTATTTCACTTAGCATAATGCTCTCCAGTTCCATCCATGCTGTTGCAAGTGGTAACAGTTCCTTCTTCTTTAAACAGCGTAGTATTCCATTGTGTAGATGTACCATAGTTTTCTAATCCACTCATCTGCTGATGAGCACATAGGCTGTTTCCAAATCTTAAGCTATTGTAAATTGTGCTGCTATGAACATAGGGGTGCATATATCCTTTCTGATTGGTGTTTCTAGTTTCTTGGGATGTAGTCCTAGAAGTGGGATTATTGGGCCCAATGGGAGTGCCGTTTTTAACTTTTTGAGGAAACTCCATACTGTCTTCCACAGTGGCTGCACCAGTCTGCATTCCCACCATCAAAGCACGAGGGTTCCTTTTTCTCCATATCCTTGCCAGGACTTGTCATTTGTTGATTTGTTGATGATAGCCATTCTGACAGGTGTGAATGAACAACCTCATTGTTGTTTTGATTTGCATCTCTCAGATGATTAGTGATTTTGAGCATGTTTTCATATGTCTCTCGGCCTTCTATATGTCCTCTTTCAAAAAGTGCCTATTTAGGTCTGTTGCCCATTTTTTGATTGGATTGTTTATCTTCCTTTTGTTAAGTTGCATTTGTATGAGTTCCCTGAAAATTTTGGAGATTAAATACTTTTCTGAAATAGCATTGGCAAATATGTTCTCCCATGCAGTGGACTTTCTTATTATTTTGTTGATGATTTTTTGTTTTGTTTTGTTTTTGTTTGTTTTGGGGGGGTTTTTGCTGTGCAGAAGCTTTTTATTTTGATATAGTCCCATTTGTTTATTTACTCCTTAGTTTCCATTGCCATAGGAACTGTATTGATAAAGATATTACTATGACATATGTCTGCTATTTTGCTGCCTACGGAGTCTTCTAAGATTTTTATGGTTTCCCATCTTACATTTAAGTCCTTTAGCCATTTTGAATTTGTTTTTGTGTATGGTGTAAGTTGGTGGTCTAGTTTCATTTTTTTGCATGTATCTGACCAATTTTCCCAGCACCATTTATTGAAGAGACTCTTGCCTCATTTGTCAAATATTAATTGAGCATAATGTCTTGGGTGTATTTCTGGGCTCTCTGTTCTGTTCCATTGGTCTATATGTCTGTTCTTGTGCCAGTACCACACAGTTCTGAGAACCATGGCTTGGTAATATAGCTTGATATCTGGTATTGTAATTCCTCCAACTTTGTTCTTCTCTCTCGGGATTGCTGTGGCTATTTGATGTCTTTTTAAAATTCCAGATGAATTTTTGGAGAGTTTGTTCTAGGTCTGTGAAATATGCCGTTGGTATTTTAATGGTGATTGAATTGAATCTATAAATTGCTTTGGGTAGTATGGACATTTTAATAATATTGATTCTACCAATCCATGAACACGGTATGTTCTTCCATTTGTTTATGTCTTCCTCTATCTCTTTTTTCAATGTCCTGCTGTTTTCTGAGTACAGGTATTTTACCTCCTTGGTTAAGTTTATTCCTAGTATCTTAATTTTTTTTTGGTGCAATGGTAAATGGGTTGTGTTTTTAGTTTCTCTTTCTGTGAGTTCATTATTGGTGTATAAGAAAGCCATATATTTCCGGGTGTTGGTTTTGTATCCTGCTACATTGCCAAATTCATTTATTAAGTCTAGTAGTTTTTTGATGGAGTCATTGGGGTTTTCTATGTACAGTATCATGTCATCTGCGAATAAGGACAGTTTTACTTCTTCTTTTCCAATTTGGATGCCTTTTATTTCTTCTTTTAGTCTGATCACTATGGCTAGTACTTCCATGCTATTATATCGAACAGGAGTGGTGAGAGTGGACATCCATCTTGTTCCCTTTCTTAGGGGAAATGGATTTAGTTTTTGCCCATTGAGTATGATGTTGGCTGTAGGTTTGTCATACAAGGCTTTTATGTTGAGGTATAATCTCTCTACTCCCACTTTGCTGAGAGTTTTTATTAAGAAAGGGTGTTGGATTTTGTCAAATGCTGTGTCAATTGATATGATTATGTGGTTTTTGTCTTTCAATTTGTTATGTGATGTATCACATTAATTGATTTGTGGATATTGAACCATCCTTGCATCCCTGGAATAAATCCCACTTGGTCATGATGTGTGATATTTCTAATGTATTGCTGAATCTGATTTGCTAGAATTTTGTTGAGGATTTTACCATCTGTGTTCATCAGGGATATTGGCCTGTAGTTCTCCTTCTTTGTGGTGTCTTCATCAGATTTTGGAATTAGGGTGATGCTGGCTTTGTAGAAATAGCTTGGAAGTGTGTCTTCCTCTTAAATTTTTTTGAATAGTCTGAGGAGAATAGGTTTTAGTTCTTCTTTGAATGTTTGTTAGAATTCCCCTATAAAGCTGTCCAGACCAGGGCTTTTGTTTGCTGGAAGATTTTTTATTATTACTTTAATTTCTTTGGTAGTTATTGGCTTATTTAGGTTTTTTTAATTCTTCCTGATTGAGTTTTGGAAGCTTGTATTTTTCTAAGGGTATGTCCATTTCATCTAGGTTGTCCAGTTTGTTGGAATAGAGTTGTTCACAATATTTTTTCATAATCCTTTGTATTTCTTTGAGGTTGGTTGTTACTTCACCTTTTTCATTTCTGATTTTGTTTATTAGGGTCCTCTCTCTGTGCTTCTTGGTGAGCCTGGCTAGAGGTTCAGCAATCTTGTTTATCCTTTCAAAGAACCAGCTCTTGGTTTTGTTGATCTTTTGTATTGTGCTGTTTTTGTTTTGTTTTGGGTTTTTTTGTGTGTGTGTGTGTGTGTTTTTTTTGGGGGGGGTGATCTCTATGTCATTTATTTCTGCTCTGATCTTTATTATTTCCTTCTTTCTGCTTACTCTGGGCTTTTCTTGTTGCTCTCTTTCTAATTATTTGAGTTGTAGGGTTAGATAATTTATTACCATTTTTTCTTATTTTTAGAGGTAGGCCTGTGGAACTATGAACTTCCCTCTCAAGACTACTTTCACTGTGTCCCATAGATTTTTGGATCATTGTGTTTTCATTTTCATTTGTTACCACAATGCTTTTTATTCCTTCTTTGATATCTTTGGTAACCCAATCATTTTTTAATAGCATGCTATTTAGCTTCCAAGTGTTTCATTGTTTTTATTGTAGTTGATTTCCAATTTTATGCCATTGTGATCTAAGAAGATGCTTGATATGATTTCTATCTTCTTGAATTTGAAGAGACTTTGCCTGTGTCCCAATATGTAGTCTATCGTTGAAAACGTCCATGTGCACTTGAGAAGAATGTATATGCTGTAGCTTTGGGGTGAAATGTTATGAAGATGTCAATTAACACATTTTTTGTGGGAAACAAGTAAAATCGGATCCACCAGGGAAACTGTCAATGGACATGAAGAAACATACATTGGAACCTCTAGTTGGAACCGGCAAAAATAAAAATGTTTTTTTAAAATTTATCTTTATTGTTCAGATTATTACAGTTGTTCCTCTTTTTTCCCCCATAGCTCCCCTCCTCCCAGTTCCCACCCCACCTTCTGTCCTTGCCCCCACCCAGTGTCCTCATCAATAGGTGTACAATTATTGTCCATTCTCTTCACGCACCCCCAACACCCTTAACCCCCGAAAATTGTCAGTCCACTCCATTTCTATGCCTCTGATTCTATTCTGTTCACCAGTTTATTTTGTTCATCAGATTTTTTATTCACTTGATTCTTAGATTCACTTGTTGATAGATTTATATTTGTTGTTCATAATTTTTACTTTCCTTTTTCTTCTTCCTCTTCTCAAAGGATACCTTTCAGCATTTCATATAATACTGGTTGGGTGGTGATGAACTCTTTTAGCTTTTCCTTGTCTGTAAAGCTCTTTATCCGACCCTCAATTCTGAACAATAGCTGTGCTGGGTAAAGTAATTTTGGCTGTAGGTTCTTGCTATTCATCACTTTGAATATTTCTTGCCACTCCCTTCTGGCCTGCAAAGTTTCTGTTGAGAAATCAGCTGACAGTCGTATGGGTGCCCCCTTGTAGGTAACTAACTGCTTTTCTCTTGCAGCTTTTAAGAGTCTCTCCTTGTCTTTTGCTCTTGGCATTTTAATT